>CM076578.1:1150838579-1151047901 GCA_034641835.2 Pinus albicaulis
GAACCTCCTTCTCCTAGCCCTTTACCTTCAGCTGGTACTCGTGAGTACCTTTATCCTCTGGGAACGGATCCTCTAGGCCTCAACCACCTTAGAGCCACCCCACTTGGTCATTACCCTATTGAAAATGCAGCAAGATGATGGAGCTTAGTGAAATGAAGTCGCCTTCACTAAGTGGGCCCGCAGGCAAATTCTGGCGCAAAGTCTATTTTTAGACTATGTCTATTTTTAGACATATGGAGCATGGTTCGAGGATTCTAGTTTGAGATTCTTGGAGCATTGGTCATGTTGGTAAAAATATATGAGACTCTATTTTTTAGGTCGAAGAGGTCGAAGGCTATTTTTAGACTGCCTCTCCTAAAAATATGGAAGTCAAATATTATTTACTCTTAATAATTTTTGGACTCTAAACAGCAGTTTACTCTCTTGGAGCACTTCAATTCGAGCTACAGAAGTGGCTCATGCATCTGATAGAGGAATTACGCTATTCCCAAGGGTTTGATGGCATCATTCATGGTTGACTTCAGTTAGGACTTCAGTGGCAGAAGTTTGGTGGAGTTAATGAGACAGCTAGTGGAGTTGTGTTCTGTTTATTTTAGTTGAACTAGTTGAGATTAGTTTAACTAGCTAATCAATTAGTTATGAGTGGGGTGAATTAAATATTATTTAATTCATTAATTAGTAACTCATTATTCAACTCAAGAACACATCAGTTCACTACAGTGCATGATCAGTTCAGTGGAGACCAGTGAAAGAGGTAGATGAAAGGGTGGAGTTAGCTATCAGTGGCGACATCAGTTGTGCATGAGATTTGCACCACACTTGGAGGATTTTTCCATGAAAATTGCGCAGTAAAGCAAAGGAGATTCGAACCTTGGATCTCTATATAGACAGGCCTATATTGCGCAATAGAGGCAAGGAAATTGGCGGTGATTTTTGAACCAGTAACCTGTTCAAAACTGAGCTAGTTTGTGTGTAACTTCGTGAGAAAGTACTGAGTACTTGTGAGGAGTATTGTAATGATTTTGTTACATGATTTATCCATTATAATATACACAATAGCTGCGGGGTTTTCAGCTATAAGCTTTCCCCATACATACTGTGTTAATGTGTATGATGATTTGATGTGTTATCGCTTGATTTATTTTCCGCATGTTTGATGATCTGAGTGGAAGAGATTATGTGTTGCATATAAATTCGAATTGTATGTGATCAGGATAGTCTCAGTGAATAATTAATCATTATTCAGCAAATTTATTCATGGTATCAGAGCTATTGAAGTTCAGATTGATCATCACAGTGATTACAAACTTATTTCGGTAGACAGAGTCTGCATGCGGGCCAGGTAGCCTCCGGATTCATCTTTCTTCGGAAAGTGAAAGGTTTGGTAAACACCCCTTGTAGTCAATCTCTGTGCTAGAAATAATTTGTTCTCACAGATCTAGAGTGGCTGAGCTTTGAGGTGGAATTTGAAATTTTGCAGCAGTTTTGTTTTCCTGGTGCCAGTGTTGAAAATGTCTTTCAACGGTTTGCGACTCGAATATGCTCTTGAAGGCAGTTCAAATTATGTTGCATGGAAGGATCGCATAGAGGCAGTATTAGAAGATAATGGTCTGAAGGAGTTCATATATATGGATTTCCAAAAGCCCACTGATGCAGCTGAAGTCGATGCATGGAAAAAGAAGATGGCGAAGTGTCGAAGGATCCTGTTGGAGGGCGTCAAGGATCATATTGTATCCAGCCTGCATGGAAAGGCTACTCCATATTTAATGTGGAAAGCTTTGACGGATCTATTCCAGAGTAAGAGCAACCAAAGGAAGCTGGTGCTCAAAGATAAGCTCAAGAACATCAAGATGGAGAAGGGCGACAGTATCGCCAAATATCTCACGAAGTTCACTCAATACAGAGATGAGCTGGGAAGTGTGGGGGTGACTGTCGAAGACGAGGACATGGTCGACTTGGCTCTCCTTGGTCTTCCAAAGGCTTGGCACTCATATCAAGATAGTGTCAATGGTCGGGAGAAGCTGCCGGGATGGGAGCGCCTTTGGGCGGATCTCATGCAGGAGGAGATAAGGAGGACTACTCGAGGTGGATCTTCATCAAAGGGAGCTGATGAAGAAAACTGCGCTTTGGTTTCCAAAGCAAAGAAGGGGAAGGGTAAGAAAACCTATCATTCTGGTGCAAAGGGCAAGAAGCAGGATATGGCGAAAGTGAAGTGTTTTCACTGCCATGATCATGGACATTATGCTACCAATTGTCCAAAGAAGAAGAAGAATAAGCAAGCGGGAAGATCTGCAGATGGAGAAGCTTTGGCTTCACAGTTCGAGCTTGACTTTTCACTGATTGCATGCTTGGTTTCAAGTGTGCTGGGATCGGTATGGCTCTTGGATAGCGGTGCGTCATTTCATATGACGGGAGATCAGGATTTGTTCTCAGATCTGGAGGACAAAGATTTGGGTGTGCACATCGAGATGGGCGATGATGGTAGATACAGTGCGACTGGTATCGGTACCATATCCTTTTAGAGGGAGTCTGGTAAACCCTTTGTCTTGAAGGATGTCATGCATGTACCTGGATTGAAGAAGAACCTGATTTCTGTGGCGATGTTGGAGGATAAGGGATATGATGTGGTCTTCAGCGAAGGAAAAGCCTTCCTGCGCAGTAAGGCTACTGGAGAGACCCGGAAGATAGGGGTTCGAACTAAGAACCTTTATCAATTGCAGGTAGATGGATGCGCAGCTATGGCATGCAAAGCTGGAGAAGTGGTGAGCCGGGATGATGAGGGCGAACTGTGGCACAGGAGATTGGGCCACCTTCACCATGGAGCTTTGAAGATTCTGCAGCAGATTTCTACTGGGCTTCCTAAGGGCACTCTTGCACAGTCAGATCAATGCAAGGGGTGTACTTTGGGGAAGTATGTGAAAGCCACCTTTCACGAGAAGGATAGTCGCACCACGATGATCCTTGAGAGAGTTCACACAGACGTGTGTGGTCCTTTCTCAGTTGCTTCGATAGCAAAGCACAAGTACTACGTGATCTTTGTTGATGATTTCTCTCGAAAGTGCTGGATCTTCTTCATGCAGAAGAAGAGCGATACATTCGCGAAGTTCTGTGAGTTTAAAGCACTGGTCGAGAAGGAGTCAGGGAAGAAGGTGATTTCTCTAAGGAGTGATAACGGTGGTGAATTCATCTCGGCTGAATTCAAGGAGTTCTGCAGCGCAGAAGGGATTCGTAGAGAGCTCATCGCACCCCATAACCCACAGCAGAACGGGGTGGCTGAGCGGAAGAACAGAACGATCGTGGGTGCTGCACGGGCGATGTTGCATGATCAGGGCCTACCCCTTCACTTGTGGGCTGAGGCATGCAATACAGCAGTGTATGTGCAGAACCGTTGTCTTCACAAGGTTCTTGGCATGAGTACACCGGAGGAGGCTTATTCTAGCAAGAGGCCTGATATTTCCCATTTGCGGATCTTTGGTTCTCCTGTCTACATGCATGTGATGAAGGATGCAAGAAGGAAGCTGGATCCAACCGCTGAGGTTGGAATATTTGTGGGGTACACTGATACACCTCACAACTATCAGGTGTATTTGTCAGACAGTCGAAAGACTGTTGTGCGATGGGATATAAAATTTCAGGAGGAGAAAGCCATGCAGTGTTCGCTTGAGAGGGAGCTACACTTGCATGCAGATGAGGAGCTGTTAGTTCCTAAGGAGGAGCTTCCGGATGTGGATCAGCCACAAGAGGAGGTTCAGAAGGTGGAAGAAACCACCCATGCAACGCCAACCATCAGAGGGCGCATGCGCACTACAGAAGCTGAGCGACTGGCTCGAGATGCAGAGAAGGTTGTAGGACCACCTACAGCACAGCGCAGACAGAGGCAGTCACCGGATCGGTACACTGGATACATGGCTCTTGTGAGTCAATGTGTTGTGAAGGAGCCATCCTCTTTTGAGGAAGCTGTGGAGGAACCCACATGGGTTGATGCCATGATCGAAGAATATGATTCGATCGTCAGGAACAGTGCATGGGAGATTGTCCCAAGACCGGTTGGGAAATTAGTGGTGGGTTCGCGATGGATCTACAAGGTGAAGCAGGCAGCTGACGGGAGTGTGGAGAAGTACAAGGCGAGATTTGTCGCCCGTGGCTTCTCACAGATCGAGGGGATTGACTATGAGGAGACTTTTGCACCTGTCGCAAGGTACTCTTCCATACGGACGATCCCTGCTCTCTCAGCGCAGATGGGGTGGCACATTCATCAGATGGATGTGAAGACTTCGTTCCTCAATGGAGTTATTGAGGAAGAGGTGTACATAGAGCAGCCTGAAGGTTTTGAGATCTTCAACAGTGAGTCGCATGTGTGCCGACTCAAGAGAGCACTGTACGGGCTGAAGCAAGCACCTCGTGCTTGGTACACTCGGATAGACAGCTACTTCACCGGGCTTGGATTCTCCAAGAGTGAGGCGGATCCAAACCTGTACCAGATTGTGGTGGAGGGGAAGCTGTTGATCATCGTACTGTATGTAGATGATCTGATTTTGACTGGCGACGAGCAGTTGATACTTTCATGCAAGGAGGATCTTGCACGGGAGTTTGAGATGAAGGACCCGGGCATCCTTCATTATTTCCTGGGATTGGAGATTTGGCAGCGCAGTGGAGGACTGTTTGTTTCTCAGGGCAAGTATGCCCGGGAGATTCTGGAGAGGTTCAACATGCAAGGCCGCAAGCCTGTTGACACTCCTCTTCCTGGTGGTTGGAGGAAGGAGGATGCTACTTCAGCGGAGGTAGTGGATGCCACTGTCTATCGACAGTTGGTGGGGTCGCTTATGTATCTGGTCAATACACGACCCGATATATGCTATGCAATTAACCAGCTTTTGCAAGCTATGGTTAAGCCTACCAAGCTCTTTTGGAAGGCGGGCAAGCATGTATTGCGCTATATCAGAGGCACATCGGGATATGGTCTATGGTACAGACAGGAGGATGGAGTGAAACTTTCTGGTTTCACCGATGCAGATTGGGCAGGGAGCCCAACAGACCGGAAGAGCACTTCTGGAGGAGTTTTCAGCATTGGGTCGACAGCAGTTTCCTGGTACAGCAGGAAGCAGAGATCCGTGGCACTCCATTCAGCAGAGGCCGAGTACATGGCAGCAAGCTTGGCTGCATGTGAGGCTATTTGGATGAGGAAGATCCTCGCAGGTTTGTTCAGGTTGCATTTGGAGCCTACAATGATCTACTGTGATAACCAGAGCTGCATCAAGCTCTCGGCTAATCCATTATTTCATGATAGGTCCAAACACATCGACATCAGGTACCATCATATCAGAGATTGTGTTCAGCGGAGAATCATGATGCTTTCATATGTTCCCACGGAGGATCAGGATGCCGACATCCCGACGAAGGCGCTCACCAGGAGCAAGTTCGAATTCCACAGAGGCAGGATAGGGGTTGCAGATAATCCATATCTTGCTGAGAGGGAGTGTTGAAAATTCAGTAAGATGATGGAGCTTAGTGAAATGAAGTCGCCTTCACTAAGTGGGCCCGCAGGCAAATTCTGGCGCAAAGTCTATTTTTAGACTATGTCTATTTTTAGACATACGGAGCATAATTTGGGAATTCCAGTTGGAGATTCTTGAAGTATGCGACATGTTGGTAAAAATAGATGAGATCCTTATTTTTAGGACCCAGGCTATTTTTAGACTGTATCTCCTAAAAATATGGAAGTCAAATATTATTTACCCTTAATAATATTTTGACTATAAACAGCAGTTTACTCTCTTGGAGCACTTCAGTTCGAGTCATGGAGGTGGCTCATGCAACTGACAGAGGAATCACGTGGTTCCTAGGTTTTGATGGCATCTTGCATGGTTGACTTCAGTTGGACTTCAGTGGCAGAAGTTTTGGAGGAGTTAATGAGACAGATAGTGGAGTTGTGTTCTGTTTATTTTAGTTGAACTAGTTGAGATTAGTTTAACTAGCTAATCAATTAGTTATGAGTGGAGAGAATTAAATATTATTTAATTCATTAATTAGTAACTCATTATTCAACTCAAGAACACATCAGTTCACTACAGTGCATGATCAGTTCAGTGGAGACCAGTGAAAGAGGTAGATGAAAGGGTGGAGTTAGCTATCAGTGGCGACATCAGTTGTGCATGAGATTTGCACCACACTTGGAGGAATTGTCCATGACAATTGTGCAGTCAAGCCAAGGAGATTCGAACCTTGGATCTCTATATAGACAGGCCATGATTGCGCAATAGAGGCAAGGCAATTAGCAGTGAGTTTTGAACCAGTAACCTGTTCAAAACTGAGTTAGATTGTGTGTGACTTTATGAGAAAGTACTGAGTACTTGTGAGGAGTATTGTACTTGTTTTGTTACATGATTTCTCCATTATAATATACACAATAGCTGCGGGGTTTTCAGCTATAGGCTTTCCCCATACATACTGAGTTAATGTGTGATTGATTTGATGTGAGATTGCTTCTGTTATTTCCGCATATGACAATTAATTGTAGATGAGATTATGTGTTATGCATGCAATTCGAAATTGATGTGTAATCGGGTTAATCTCCATTGAATAAGTGATTTATTCAGCTAATTTCTACAAAAAATACCATAAACATAGGGAAAAAAAAAACTGAAGAGAAACCCTAGGGTCTGAAATACCCGGATATGCAGGAATATATAAAACGACAACGGTCGCAAAAGAAAACCCATGTGGAGTCACCAATTGTTAGCATGAATCTTTTATCGGAAAAAGACCACTTTAGCTTCGCATAAAAAATAGCCCTAACATCAATTATGGTTGCCAATATCTTCAAATCTGTAGTTAGTTGAAATAAATAAAGCTGCACAAATTTAGATCTATGCATAAAAAGACATTAAGCAGTAAAAATGAAATGTTGCTCCATGTATCCAATATATAAGACAAGAACAATATTTTTGAAAGAATTTTTATATTAAAGGGTACCTGAGAGGAAAAAAAGAAAGGTTTCCAATTCTCCTCAATGGGATGGGTTTCTGAAAGTCCTCAGCATTTCAGATCTAAAATTTCTCTCTCTTGTTGGTGTAGAAAACTCAGACAAACATAGAACTCAAAGGGAGCTCACAAAGTAAATGATGGACAATGTGACAATGATAATGGCTCAAAGTCAGAACAAGAGTATAGATCCAGAGTGATCTAATATGCAAATGAAAGGTGACAAATGGATGGGAAAACCCTTCTATTTATAACAAAATATTAGGGTAGTCTAGAACTTGGTGCATGAATAAAATATTATTAACCAAATTCTAGAACCACCTTTTAGGAATATTTTATTATATTTGTTGGAGGGAAAAATTATTTGACTTGGGTCAAATCCCTTTATTTGTAAATAATAAATAAATAAATGATTTATTTATTATTTTAAGGAAGTGGTTGAATGATAATTAAATAAATAATGATTTATTTAATTATTTATAAATGATTTAGTCATATTTATCAAGGAATATTATTTGAACAAGATTTAAATAATTATTCCTAGAAAATAATAAGATAAATAAGGATTTATCTGATTAATTTCCTTGTTTTGGGTTAAATATGGCCTAGAATAATAATTAAATTATTGTTTAATTAATTATTCCATGAGGAAAATTAAACAAATATAGATTTGTTTAATATTTCCCTTTAGGGTTTCCTGTTTAGACCATAAACAACATAATAAGGTTTTTTACTAAGTTATTTCACATAGTGAAAGCAATTTTACTTAGGGTAAAATTGGTCTTACATGGTGTACTTGGGTCCATCTAATGATAATAGGTTAGATGACTAAAAATGGTGTAACACTTGGTGTTAGCGGCTCCCAATTGGGTATTTCAGATGCGACACATAGGCGCGATTCACCCCATGCTACAGTGTCAATGTCCCATAGAGCTCCGTCAAGCGCCTCTGTTCCACCTATTATCCCAAAAGTTCCTAGAAATTCATCCCTCAAAGCTCCCTAGTGGCGGGTGCATTGATGGAGCTCTGCATCTAAGTACCATGTGGTGGGAAGTGGTCCCAGGGCATGAATAATTAGATGACCCCACTCCTGGGTAGTTCTATTGCACCATTGTTTTACCCATGCGAATAGATACTCTCAGGGATCTTCGGACCCAAGGAACGTTCAGATTCGTACATCGACTGGGGCCTCAAATCGTAGGATCATCATATTCCGACACTCTTCCCAATCCTGGAACACCTCCTCATGCGTTACCCACCATTGTGCAGGTGAACCATGCATGGCCATCTTACAGGTCCATAGCCGTCATTATTTGGGAACCTTAGCTTTGAATGCACGTAAAATGTCCCTAACATTACCAGAACCATTGAAATAAGGTAGATCTCTTACCTCTTAGGAGATGCAGTGGAAGTTCTTTGTGATCCGTAGACATATGAGCATAGAGAAAACATGTAACCAGTTTTTCCAATTCTCCATTTCCCCATCAGAGTCAGAGAAACATTCACTTTCCTTTTCCCAGCAGAGTACCCCCTCCACCGTGGGGCTAATCCAATATTCATCTAGCACAGTTAACTTATAGATGTGATTGACCTCCTCTTCATCATGCACTAGTTCAGTGTATCGTTCTCCCTCTGCCGGATCTAATGGTACTATTACCCTTGTACTGTTATTCTCTAATACCATGCTTCTCCTCTTTAGGTTAATGATGCCTCCCATATCAATGGCCCAGTCCAAGCCTATGAGTGCAGGGTAGGGGTTTGTATCATCGACAATCTGGATTACTTCAAAACCGGCTCGGACCTTAACTCCTACGATATATGTTGGGGTTCCAGTGTTTTGGCCAGATTGGCAAGACCAAAAGACTAGACAACATCAAACCACTTTGGGATTTGTTGACGGGAAAATCTGTCCGGCCAACAGTAGGGGATCTCCTCGGTAGAAAGTCCCAATTAGACCTTGAACCGTTTGGGATAGGGATCCCGTTCGGGGTGTGGGTCCGGCTACCGCTTAAGTCACCTTCCCTTTGGTCTTAAAAGAACGTGATTGAACCTGCAGAAACACACTTATTCAAATGATACAAGATACATGATTGATGCGTTAAACACATATATAACACTATGCGTAGCGAGACAAATAATGAAGCATAGACACCGAAGGAGGTGTTGTTAACAACACATCATTGGGGTTATGCTTGTAGGTTGTTCTAACCACCAAAGAAACAATTCTTTATGGCGAGATGCCCCCTTTACATTCGTGAAAGATAAAACAAATGCTAATAAGAAAAGTTATTAACATACATTAAGAAAGAAAAATGAACTAAACATCATTAACACAAGGACAGATAACCATAATGTGTAAATGATGCCACTAAAAGTGCAGCTTCGTTAACCAAAATATTTTCGAAACTGTATAAGAAATACTCATAGTGTTCGCACAGCAAAACACATCAGTTCCAAAAGGAGTTTAAACAAGTATCTGTATTCATATGCACAAGAGTGTTATCTTTGAATACAATGCTATATAGCTCTTAAGTCCCAAAAAAAAGTTCTTTTACATTTTACCTGGAGGGAGTTTTATAGATCAAAACTTTCCCTTTGGGCTTCCCGACTCTTCGCCTGCCTGACTGTTGAGTTGCCTTGCGACCCGGAAGGGAACTGCGACCTGTGACCTGGCTGGGCAATGCGACCTGCGACCTGGCTGGGCAGCGCGACCTGGGACCTGGCTGGGTAGCGCGACCTGTGACTTGTTTCCAAATGCTACCAGTGATCTACTGCCACTGGGTTATGAATATGTGCGCATAATTGTGAGGTCAGGGGCATCAATCTGCTGTCCTTTGAGGAAGTCTTGCTAGGTCTGATACTCTGTTGCTATGGGAGAAACTAGAGGGACCTCTTCTTTCAACCGATGCATGCACTCCAAAGCATTTGGGACTAGAGTTTCCTTCTTCTGCGAGATCAGGTTGGAAAGAGAGGCGAGCTTGGTGTAGATCCAGACTACTGTGAAAAGAAACTGGCCCAGGTTCTCTCGTGACACTGCAAGATCTGGAGTGGCAGCAGCTTGCTTGATGGGTTGCAAAAATGACTGGATCTCTTGATCCACCTATTCCTAGGTCTTCCCCTCGTCCAATGCACCCAACGAAGGAATGTGGTGACGGATGTGCATCGAATCGATGCCACTGATCAGGTGTGCATATGTAGCCATTACCTTGTCTAAGTCCTTGGATAGCTTATCCTTGGACTGCATTTTCATACGGATTTTGACTTTGGTATCTTGCATGTGAATCCAGTCCTTCTTTGGCAAATGTTCAGGAGCCTGAGGGTATCGCACTATCCAGTCCATCATTCTGTCCAAGGCAGCTGAGGCCTCCTTCAGCTGCTCGTGCCTTTGCTTAGTCTCCGTCTGGGCTCTCACCAATGGGGCGACTGTTTGTTTTATGGTAAAAATTTCCCCATAAACTTGCCTCATGGTAGCCTCTAATATATCGAACTCCCTTTGAACGGTAAGAGAAACTTCATTGACAGGGGATGTTTTGTTTCGGAGTTGTTGAACCTCCTCTCTCAATGCCGTCTTTTCCTGTTTTGCCCTTTTCTCCCGCTGTTCTGCTTCATGTAGCCTATTCTGTAGAGAAATGATCTCTCTACTCATTCTGGTCACATTCTCTTCTATGGCCGCAGCGAAGGCTGTGCCAACCGATGCTATCATCATGAGATTAATCCTAGTATCGAGGACTATGTATTTTCCGGTTGCGACTGTGGATGCGGCGGAAGTATTTTGCGCCAGGCATATTCTTTTCTCCTATCAGATTTTGAAGGAGAATTGATCGAATGTGAGCCTGGTGAGGTCAAATACCTCCTCCTCTTTCCCCTGGGAGGAACTGACATCGGAGAGCGTGGCTCGTGTACTGACTAGAGGTACCTCAAGGGGAGATACATTGATGTTCTCTAGCATTTCATCCTCCTCTTCTTTCTTTTTCTTTTCTTCCTCTTCTCTTCGTAGGCGTTCGGCTTCTGCCTTTTCATGCTCTCTCTTCCGCTTGAGCTCTGCTTCTGCCGCTGCTTCTAATTCGGCTTTCCTTTTATGCTTAGCTGCTGCAGCTTTCTCTGCTTTCTTCTGGCGGTCAAATTCCACTTTATCTAACTCTTTCTTGAGTTCCTATTCTGCTACAGCCTCCGCCTCTTGTTTCTCCTTTTCCTTCTTGGCCTCCTCGGCCTGCTTTTTTTTCTATTATGACCTTAGGCTCTTCTTGTGCTTATCCTCATCCTCTTTCATTTTCTTCTCTCTCTCTTGCTGGGCTTTGGCCTCTATTTCTTTCTGTTGGGTAGAAGTACTATGCCCTATACTGGTTTGAGGCTTTTTAGCCAGAGAAGAAGAAGCGCATCCTAATTCCCGGCTCCTGTCTTCGAAGGTTTGGTCATCTGGGTCTTCTTGGCTAGAGTCCACCCCCAGAGCAAGTTTTTGGTTTGCATTGTACCAGTTCCTTATTTCATCTTCTCCTGGACGTTCCATGTGCTGATAGTTCCATTTGAACTTAGCCCTCTTGCAATGATCAGGAACTATCCTCTTCGGGTCGTATGTTCGGTGTTCTAATGCCCCAAAGTGGTAAATTTTCATCTCTTTTGCCTCTGCCTCTACCTCTCTGAAGTCTTTGACTGTGTATGCGCCGATAGTGAGGGGCAACGTAGGCCACAACTTATTCTTACCTTTGGACAGGACCCTGGAGAAACCGGAAGACATTTGGAAACATACCTCTTGCATGAGCATTTTGTCTATGACGAAACGAGGCATATCATGCGAGGCCCTGAACGAGCCAAAGAATCGGATGAATGTATACTCGGCGAATGGGAACCAATGTGCCACCTTGCTTAGCGTCTCCATGGCTTGCCAAGACATGCAAGGAGTGTCTTGGCTGAAAAATTTTCTGTATAGAGTGGGGATGAACACTTGAGAGATTGGCTCTATGTATTGTTTATACCTGGAATCCCAAAACACTTTGGTTTGTAAGTGGATTGCATGGGTCTGTTTTGGATCCCAGTTATGCACCCACCCCTCAAAGAGCAACCTTGAACAAACAACATACAACAAATAAGAGGCCATATAGAATTCAGAAGGCATTCCTTCATCTGGTACCAATGTCGAGGATAAGTTTGTATGAATGGAGGTCATCAATATTCTAGCCCAGTTGAAATGAGTGCCATGCGCTGTGACGTACTCTATGAGAGTCGTCCATGTGCCATTGAAGGTGGTGGAATCGGGGCTCCCGTACAGTCTGCAAAGCATGGCAGCCACTAATTTATATAATTTCCTGAGGCTCGCCACTGGATATTCCTGGTCCTTCTTGACCTTAAATTTCTCAGGCTCCTCCCACCACTGCTTTATAGTGTAAACTATAGGAACTGCATGGGCGATAACCCATTCTTCTGTGAAGTCTTCTTCTCACTGAGGAAAAGAGTAATAAACATGAGCGTCTGAGCCTTTGAGTGTTGCGAAAGCCTTGCCTTCTCTGTCTCTAATTACGAACTTCTTGGGGTCAGTTTTCTGTATAATCCAATCTATCATCTCTGGGCATGGGAATATGGCCGGATGGGCACCTGCAAGATGTAGCTTAGACCTTTTGACCTGTAAGTATATCTCTCGATCAGGGAGGTCTTCTAGGAATTCCGTTCTAGCGAACTCTTGGTACACTTGGTACCAATGCATGCTATCCCCTTTGGAAAATGTGCAAAGGGTATCTCTGTAGATCGGGGGTGGGGACATTGGCATGTCCATCTCTACGTCCTCCACTGCCAGGTGCTTGTATTTTTTCCGAGATACTGGAGGTTCCATGTCGCTGGAATCTGAGGGGAAAGGTATACACTCCAAGTCTTCTTCAAATTCACCTGTCATATTCATGAAAGAATCCCAAGATAAGAAAGATGCCATGATGATACAAAACCGGTTACAACTTATCAATTATTTCAACTGGGGACATAGGCAGAGCTGAATAAGTGGACTATTGGGTCGCGGGGTCGCAAGTTGTGAGAAAATGGAAAGGGTGCGACCTTGCGACTAGGTCGTGGGGTCGCAAGTTGAGAGAAGACGGAAAAAATGCGACCTTGCGACCTTGCGACTAGGTCGCGGGGTTGCAAATTATGAAAAATAGAGGAAATTCGACCTTGCGACCTTGGGACTAAGTCGCGGGGTCACAAGTTGAATGAAAATGGCGGGAATGAGACCTTGCGACCTTGCGACTAGGTTGCAGGGTCGTGCCAGGGCTTGCCGGGATTTTGGCGCATGCGGCGTGAAGTTACTTTTCCCTTTAACTTGAAAAACACAGGGCTAAATGGGTCCAGATAGAGCCAGGGGATAGATTTTGGAGCAGGGTACAGGCCATGAGAGGCTGGATGAGAAACTGTGAAAGTTGGGCAAGCAAGGTGAAAGCTGGAATCAGAAGAAAAGCCCTAAGTGATAAATGAAAACAATGACTAAGGCAGGGGGAAATTTAAAGGCTGAGGGGTGTAGAGATTAGGCAAGAAAAACCAAAAAAATAAATATCAGGAGGAAAACAACAACTTACCCGGGAAAATCGCACTCCAGTTGACCTGTAAGAGGCGTTTTTTCTATCCACTGCATATGCGAAATGTGACCTAGCGACCTCCTATATATAAAAAGGTCGAACGTGCGGGCCATAAATGAGGTCGCAAGGTCGCATGGCGAGGTGATGTGAGATGGATGCGACCTCATGACCTTGTGACCTTGCGACCTCAGGGTCGCGGGGTCGCAAGGTCGTGGGGTCACGGTTTTCCACAAATTTGAGGTTTGTGACTCAACGACTTAGTCCTCCCGACTCTTTGCTTAACTTTTATTTGTGCTTAAGGGGCTCCAAAATTTTTTAAAGTGGGGGGTTTTTTTGGAGGGTGTTGTAGAGGCTACAACAAATGGCGATTCACTGGTCAAACTCAGAGTCTCTGCCGATGGTTGGCCTTGGAGGGGGGAGGGAGGGGCCTTCACTAGCTGTTCCTTTTACCTTAAGGTTAGCACTACCTTTCCTTTGAAACCTTGCGAGGTTGCTTAGCCTGCTGGCCTGTTTGGGTGCTGGTTAGCCGAATTTCATTTCTTCAGGGTTCCGGACCCAAAGGGTTGGAGAACTCCAGGCGGCTACAGGGTCTGGTATGTGTTGTGTGGATTAATCCTTCTTGTGGAAAAGACCGATCTCCCTAGTACTAAAAGTATCTAGCAACAAACAGCCAAATAAACTAATCTTTCTCTAAGCATATATGATTTACAAAAAGCTCTATAGAGGTGTAAAAGACTTACCGTATGTCCAGCGCTTGTTTGAAGTCGTTGTTGTCCCTCACGCGCTTGAAGGAGTTTTCCTCGTAAACCTACAGTCACAAACAAGAAAAAAATTACATAGCACCTGTATAGAAATCATCATAAACCATGCTTATCATAGTGATCAAGGAATCTATGAAATAAACCATTAACTGAAAGCTTATTGAGAAAAATGAGTATATTTGTATTAATTTCAAAAGAAGGAAAAGCTTACAACTTGAGCCTTGATGTTGCACAGGCCTTCCCAGGGTCCGAAGTAGGAGTCTCCTCTACTTTGATAAGCTCTGCACTCCTCCAACCAAGACAAATAGAGGTATGTAATCTCTCCTCACAAAATTCTTAGTCAACTGAGTCTGAATCTCAACAGCATTTAACTTCAAATATTCTAAAGCTTGAACTCGCTTTGAGGCTACCCAATGCCTCTTTTTATAGTGGAAAAGAGGAGGTTTTCTGTTCCAACTATGAAGGGATAAAATCCTCCTTCAAAGGGATAAGCTCCTCACATCAAGGGGTTAGCTCCATAAGGTAAGGGATACATGCACCTCATAAGAGTGGTTCTATCACCGCAAGATATTTCCTAGAAGCTTCTAGAATTAAATTTTATTGATCTTTTTGGAATTTACTTGCTTCTTTTTTATCATACAGGGGTCCGCACCTTTAACACAGATAAAGTGTGTTCAGGTACGCAAGAGATCTGAACATTAGGTGCGGGACCGCAGGCAAGATAGAGAGAAAGTGCGACACCAAAGTTTAGGAGATTTTTAGGAACATTTCTCTGATTTTCAAGGCTTGACATGAGGAACTGATATGTTAGACTTACAAAGGGAGAAGTATGAGTAATAATGAGCTCATACACATAGCAGAATGTCAGGATGAAAATTTTCAGTGTAACGGATTTCCTCCTAAAGTGCAAAGTCTGGAATAGATGATGCTGAAGTCTGTCATATATGAAGAGTGTAGTACTTTATCATTTCAAGGATCATCCTGTGGACACCCCAGTCAGAACCTGTAAAAACATTCAATGAAAAGTATATATATATCATCACTGAGGTAGGCATTCCCATACTCAGATAAAAACTAACTAGAAACTAATTCAAACTGTTCTGATACAGGAATGATTTTGAGTACATCACAATATAGATATGTGTAGACACAGTATGGTTGCAGCCATCTGTTTATAAATAGTCCATTGTATAAATGATAACAAAATTTCTCGCAGCTTGGATGATGGAAACTAGATCCAGGGTCTTGATTTCCGCATCTCGAACTAGTACGATTCTATCCATGTGAATGAATGTGTCGAAGTCGAACATGGTAGAAACCACTTGATTACCAGCCAATGATGTAAACTGTTAACAAGTGTGAGAGTAACCACTAGTAATGTTAATGGCTCTCAAAGTACCCAGTACAATCTGTGAAATGTGAATGAATGAGCTGAAGTCGAACATATCACGGAATCATTCGATCGAAGGTCAATAATGCAACCTGTCATCGAAGGCGAGAAACCTGCCATTGAGGCATGCATATTTCAAGGTACTGAGGATTTCTAGATCAACTTCCTAGATAATGAGCTGTCGCCGATAGAAAGCGATCTGTCGTAGGAAAGCCCACAAAACGAAATCATAGATCAAGTTTTGAAAATATATTGGCAAGGACTGACTCAGGGATGGTCAAAATGGATGACAGATATTTTGCAGATGAATGGTTTATTTGAACTGTCCTCTTGAACACATAACGACACTACAGATGGCTTGGTGACAATTGACCCAAAGCTAATACCCAGAAACCGGATGAATACTTTCAATGAGGTTTGATTAACTGTTAGGCAAAGGATTTCCCAACCTGGGTGAATGAAAGTGTCGTGTTCAAGAGTGGTTAACTAGATTTTCGAAAATTCAAAATACAACAAACAAGTCATTTTTCTCTCTTTTTCCCCACCATTTCTGGCAAGTACCTCTTTTTTTTTTACAAGCTTGAGGAAGATAACATTTGATTGTTTATAAGCTCATCCTTCGGATGAGTCCAAATTAGTTTAATATTTGAACCCTAAGAAGGAGTGGTTCGTTCCTGTTAAAAATTAAACAGGTCTTTTACTGTTAAATTTTAACGAGTCCTATATAGGAGAAACTCGGTGTTTTTCAATTTTAGGGAGTCAGAAGAAAAAACTTAAGAAAACTCCATTGGTGTACTTTTTCGTAAATTTAGTCTCTCGATCCCGAAAAAGGATAAAATAATGCGAGAGAGAACTCTATTGACCGTAATTAGTCAACGTATACCTTTTTCGTAAATAGTCCATTTTATTCCGTAAAAGGGGTAAACTTATACTGAAGGGACGATCATTCATTTACTTTAACGAGTTCGAATAATCAAGTGCTCGGCAATATTTTCATGTTTAGAGAATCTAAAAAGTGCTTAAAAGAGAACTCCAATGTTTCACTTTTTTGTAAATTTTTGAAAGAGTCCGAAAAAGTGATAAAAGTATGCTCTTTGTTGAAAAATGATCAATTCTCCTGAAAAAATCCAATTTCTGCACAAAAACTTCAAACATTACACATACCTGTTTAAGATAAGTAAAAATGGCTTCAAAATATCCTTTTTAAAGTGAAAATAAACAAATTTAAAATTCATCTATTCGAAAAAACTTATAAAAAGGACTTTTTCAACTTCATTTTTACTGTTCAAGTTCAGAGTGAAAAGTAGAAGCTTTTGGGTAAAAAAGTTCCTGTGAAGATTCTGGAAAATCCGTCCGACGAAATCGAGAACTTTCAGTCCCAGGTAATCCACAACCTCTTAATATTTCTTTTCATCTGTTTACAATTCATTTTTAGGCTTTAGATTTTATTTTTAAGGGAGAAACATAGTTTAAGAAATCGCCCGCGGAGGTCCGCAGGTGCCACACATGGGACCTGCGGACCCTGACTTTTTCCTATGTAGAAAAAATTCGTGGGTCCGCACTTTTCCTACAGAGCGCGTGCATTCCTACGCACTGTGTACAAAGGGAAAGTGCGGTCCCGCGTTTTTAAATTTCAAAATCCAATTTCTCTTTTGGCGCCCAAAAATTTTCAAATTAGATTGTTCTAACATATCTTTTTATGCATTGTAGGATCATCAAGATGTTGATTTGAAGAGAACGTGAGCATGAGGATGTGGATGACGCCGCGATGCTCCATTTTCCCACCATGTAGGCATTAAGAGCATGCGGTTTGTATAAATTCTGGGCCATTCAGGGAATGAGGGCACAGGTAGACCTCCTGACATGGCTGGTAAACAGGTGGAACGTGTAGGACCAATGTTTCATTATCGGCGGCCACCAGCTCAAAATTGAGCTGGAGGATATTTATTTTCTAACTGGTTTGTCCAAGAGGGGCGAACAACTTTCCTTGTTTGGGACTAGGCCAGGTGGCCAAACTGTCGCTAGTCTTTGTCAAGAATTCTGTAATGATGAGGTAGACCCCAGGGACAAACGGATTGATATAAAAACTATCATCCGTCCCAAGCTGAAAGTTATTGCGTTCACTGTTACTAGACTGTGTGGGAGTGCAACACTGCATGTAGCTACCGGTTCCCAGATGTGCATTGCTGTAGACTGTTAGCGCTCAAATCTACCTTAGGCTGAAATAAGGTAAGACTCAAGGCTACATCAAACCACGCTCAGCCTCGTAGCTAGCCCTACGAGGACAGGAGAGGGCTCTCTCCGGGTCTATCTCGGCAAAAGGTTTTCAGAAGGGGCTGAGATGACTTATAATGAACAATGAATACTGATTTTAGGCTAGTAAAGAGATAGGTAAGTTTGATTTTGATTTTTTGGATTTTTGTTGGAGAAATGGGAAAAACAATTTTTGGGTCCGGGGATAAGGCCAGATCTTTGCAGAATTCGAGTTGGGGTGAGGTAGGCAATAGTATTGATGCTTTTGATTGAGTATATGGATGTATCAGAAAGACAAGGAGCTGAAAAGGGCAAGGATGAACATGGATCCTTTTCAAACAGGCGAAAACATACAAAACTAAATGAATTCAAAGGCAGAGCACTGTAAACAATGGATTCAACCTCATCTACTCATTCATTTTAGTTTCAGAAGCATAAGAAAGGATGGCATACATTAAACATGAAATAAATTACAATAAAATGAGAGAAAACACCATCAAGAACTGAAAGCCACAAGAATCCCAACAGGTGCTGCAAAACCTCTGATCTTTCCTTAGCCAAAATATGAAAAATATGTACAATAGCGTGCCAAAAGTTTCCCAAGAGTCCAACCTATCCAACCTTTGAAAAGGATTGAGAAATTACATAATATAGAGCATCCTAACCCCTTCCCATGCCTCTAGGGGTCGAATTCCTTCTTCAGGGATCAGTTTCAACCAAATTCTAATCAAGGAGCTAAAATCTAGGTAGCTAACAACTTGCCTCTAAAAGAGTGGAAACTGATTCATTTACATGATTTTCACTTTTTTGAGAGTGAATATTCTAGAATAGGTAAAAATGAGCCAAATTTACATGCCAAACATCAATTTACATCATGAAAACTCAAAAATTTCATCCACAAGCAACACCCAATGACCGAAATCAGAGCTTTGAAGAAATTTGCTAAAATATATGAGGTAAGGAAGGCAATTTTTCTGCATCTGCGTTTGAGGCACTTCCGGAATCCAAACTTGATTTCATGATAGCCTCATGAAATGCCGATGTTGGCTGGTTCAACCCAAGTAGCTCAGTTTAGCTCCATTTTCACCTAAAATTCATTCTCCAGAAAGTAGCCTCTGCTATGCAGTGGGCAGCAGTATTTCAGTGATGTTTTTGGCCTTTTAGATCACTCAGAATTCATGAAGCTTGAATACCTTTGGTATGCATAAATTTGGCCATGAAAGTCTTCCCAAAATGCAAAGATTTACTTACAAAAAAATCTGAATAAAAGAAAGATAGTCTTTTGCCACCAAGATGGAAAATCTGATGACCAAAATATTTCAAAATGACAAAAATTTCTCCGAATTTGCTCAAATTCGGAGTGAAGACCCTCCATCATGTATCATGTCCAGCCAACGAAGCCTCAGCCAAAATCCAGAGTGGATCAGGCCTTTTCCGCCGTTTTAGTGCTTCGCTCAACCTCCTCTTCAGAATCTTCATTCTTGCTTTGCAGACATGCATGCGAGCCCAATAATGACCTTTCATGTGACGAAGCATGTATTTCTCTCTATTGGCCTTTGAAAAAAACTTCTACAGATGAATTTTAACATGCGTGAGTACATAATCTCGATCGATTGGTGTCATGTCTCCGGGTCTCTTCCGGGCCAATTGTCGATCCTCACGGATTCGCCGCAGCTCATAAAGTGTGTGCTCATCCTCTAGCTGTTTGTTACGTTGCTCTAGGTAGTTTATCACCCACTGATCCTTCTGCAATTTATCTTTCAGCGTGTCATTCTCGGCCCTTTGCTCCTGGATGATCTCTTTCAGTTTCGAGCTAGGAGAGCTCGCATCAACATCAATGATCGTGAAATCCGTGTCTCGGCCTCCTGATGGGCCCTCATCATGCATGGGCTTCTTGCCCCTGTCCTGGATCTGTACCTGTGCTGAAGAAGAAGGTGAGACCCCTTCCACATCATGTGGAGATAATACTCGCTCTGCTGATGGAGTCGGTGAGACCCCTTCCACCCCGGGTGGAGATAATACTCGCCGTGTAGCTGCAAATAAGGCCCTGTGGCCTCGCTGGTATGTCACAAACAATGGAGCACTGATATGCTCAATCTCAGGAATGCCAGGCTAGTGTGAAGGCTCTCCCACATCATGAACTACCTCGGGAGGCGGCCGTGGCGCTGTGAAAAAGTCACGGGAGATGAAATCCTCCCAAGCGATGCCCTGCTGTGGCAACTGATGTAACACTATGATCTTGATCAGAGCGTAATGATATATACTTCTATGCTGCTGTGCTGGGGTCTTCTTCTGTACAAAAATCATCATCCTCTCTATGTTGCGATACATGAAGTACGGAATGTTCATCATACGTACCCTCGTGAAGTGCATCAACAAACGGACATGGTACGCAAAGAGACGCGAGAATCTGCCCTCGCAACTGAAATACCGAATGATGAGTTTCATCAGTGGTGCAAACTCATCCCTCAGGAATCTGAAAGGAAAAACTCTGCCCAAGTGCCTCATATACCCAGGTTTGATGTATGGATCATAGTGGAATTTCTCTAAATGCTGACGTTTGTTCCATTCCTCTCCTAGATTTGGTATGCCAGTGGCCTGAGCAATAGTCATTGGTGACAGAATGAAATCTACTCCAGCGAGATTTACACGGCCATTACGTAAATGTAGAACAAACAGACGAGCTAGTTCACAATGAAGCTGGGTTTGTGAAATCATTTCACAGAATCGAAAACATGACTGAACCCGAAAACAATCCATTGCAAGCGGACATGCCTGCAATTGAGCCAAAGAAGTAGGCTCCTCCCTGAGATGTTTACCACCTTTGCCACCTCTGTGAGGCCTCTATGGCACATTACCCTCTGCTGTGGAATCACTGTTAGAATCCTGATCATAAACTGAATATGTCTCTGACATGGCTTTGAACAAGATATTTGCAATATGGATGCTGATATAGGTGCAGTGAAGGCAAAGTTTTAATGTATGTTCAAAACCCAATAAATGTCACACATGTACCCAAGTATCACAGGAGAACAAAATCATAATGAGGATGGCTCTGTTTTAATGGCATAAAAACTATCACTTTTTTGATCACAAGTAAGTTTGACAAATGAGTACCAAATGCAAATGTATGGTACAACTTTATAATGATGGCCAAAATTTGTCAAAGGAGCAAACAAATATGGGACTGTGTTTTATCAAATGGAGAATAGGAACAACATGACAATGACCATAGTGAAACAAATGGCCATGACAGTGGTAATAGAATGATGATGACAACAGCGGTGATATTATGGTGATGGAGGATATAGACTAGTCAACATAAGACTATGTAAAAACATGAAAGGACATGACAACAGTGATAAGATGATAAACTAAGGGCGTGAGGATGATGTACACAACGTGCTAGGGCATGAGCATATCTACCATTCACAAAAGTTTTCAAACCCTTCACAAGACTGTCCATATATATTCAAAACCCTTAAGGAATAAATTTGCATATAAATGTAGGGTTTATACATTTCTCTTCAACCAAGGCTTGTTTTCCAACATCAATAACACCATAATCATGCTAAAAATATACTGAGCAACCTTTAGAAACCTACTTGCAAGTCGATGGAGCCGATTTGATACGAAACTGGGCGCAAGACAAAAATTTTCTGGGCTCTGTCGCTGTATGGGTAGCGCCCCTGCCCAACGGGTAGCGCCCGGCAAGTGGGTAGCGCCCGTGTTAATTAACACTGGTTGTGGAGCTTATGTGGGTAGCGCACCTTATGTGGGTAGCACGCACTCTGTATGGGTAGCGCGCACCTCCAAACACTGTCCACGGCTATGAAAACACGGCTTCGGCCTTCAAGAACACAAATTCGACTTCTGCCTTGCGGATTTCTTGCAAATGATTTTGTTTGCCATGTTTTATATATGAAGAAAATATCTCATCAAATCATATTTGATTTCAAATTTGTTTGATAACCCACTTTCATAATGTTTGGCATTTTGACATTTGGTCATTTAATACAATGTTTTTCTTTTGGCTTTTCTGAGTGCCTTTCTGAGTTTTGGACTGAAAATACTTGTTTGTCTTTTGCAGGGATGCAGCACTTGGTTTTGGAAAAGATCAGAGGCTTGCACTGAAGCTTCTTATAATGAAATAAATACAATTATTAAAAACATGAAATTAGACAATTTCTAGTTCCAAAACAGAGTTTTGGACTAGAAATGTCTTCAAATGCTTTTGATAATAAAGATATGAAACGAAAACTTTTTGGAACCAACCTCATGGCCTGCGGGATTTTATGACATATAAGCAAAGGAATTGAAAACCCTAGACTCTAGGACTAAAGAATCTTTTTAACGAAACTAATCATTAATGAAAATGAATGCAATGACTGAATTTCAATGATTTTTGAGGAATTTTAATTAGCCCTGCAGGTACAAGCATGAGGAAACACATGACAACCAGACCCCCTCGTCAGTCAATGGAATGCTCATAGTGAAATGCAACGAAGTGGAACGAGCGAGACACCTAAGAATGATATGCAAAAAGCGAAATGATCTCTGACGGAGGGCTGTAAGGACCGACTCTAACATTGGCTCCAATGGGGATGGCAGCTGCCGCTTCTTGGAGGTGCCAAGAATCTGCAGATCTTTGGGAGAGCAGACAATGCCTCCATCCATTGGGTGATGGAATCCATTATTTGAAAAAAGACTGATGACTTAATTTATTTGACTGGAACTTGATTAAAAATTGACTCAAACAAACTAACTCAAGACCTGAACTTAAAACTTAAAACTTGCTGGCAGTACATAACCGCCCGTGTTTCTTACAAAACAACATACCATCAAACTATATCATAATGCCAATGTAACCAATCAAGCAGATGCCTTCTTGATTGATTCTCCCGATCAGATCTCATGGTCAACAATACAAACTGATAACTAGGCATCCAAAAACATAGCTGACCATGATCTCCTTCATCACTGAATACAACCATAATCAGCTTTACTGCTGACTGCAACAAATCTGCCATTGGATCCTGAAAAACATGAAGATTTACCTCCTGCTAAAAGAACAAGGTGTCTTTTCCTCCTGCTTCTGATCTTCCTTCATCATGTACTTCAGTAACAATATGTTCCTGGGCTTCAAAAAACTCTGAACAGGTGGATGAGCAGATCTCCTCTTGTAAAAACATTTCAACACATGAAACATATGAAGAAGAAACTGAAAGGGAATCCTGAATGTTCTGATCTTCTATAGTCTGAATGTATTGTAGGTCATCTTCATATGATATGACAGCTAGATTATCATGTTCCTCATTACATTCATCAATTATGAGAAAAGCAACTTTAGATGATTCTTGAAACCCAAACATGACCTTTCTATCATCTACCATAAGTTCATCCAAAGGAACTGTTTCACTTACTTGAATGAAGGTCTCATCTTGCTGTTCATGAACTGACTGAATTACCTCCTCATGCAGGCTGTGTTCTAATGAACTGAAAACATTTGGATCAAAAACTCTGTCTATGATCCCAACAACAAAATTCTCCTTTTCAGAATTCAGCACAAGGTATGCTTGGTCATCACAATCTGAATCTGGATCTGAAATAGCTGACTGGACATTATCACAATCTGCTATTGAAACTTGAGTTCCCGGCATGTTGTCTTCTTCTGTGGGCAGATCTGAAATGAGACTTTCTCTTTCATCACTTTCAGCCATATAACAATCTTCAACCTGCTGATCTATAAAGCTGCTTACAAGGCTGTCATCCTTTTCAAAAAAGGAAGAAGTTTCACCATCACCTTCTGGACCATGTGCACACTGCAGATCTGCGTTAACTTGAGCTGTAACATGACCTTTCAATAGTTGATCTATCTCATCTTCAGATAGAGGAGATAATACCCTTTGTTTTCTTTTGCTCAAATAGTGATTGTCTTCATTGATTTCAAGTGAAGGAGTATACAAATTTTCCTCATACTGCTGATCCATTTCATGTAATTCCTGTTCACTGTCAACATGCAAAATGGCTTCATTTTCCACCGCACTAAGATCTTGATCCTGCTGCAAATTTTCATGATCTTCTTTAAGGGTATCCTCTAGGTTCTCTTCATGTTGCTGAAATGGATTTTCATACAGGGCTTCCATGATCTCATCATCCATGAAATTATCATCTTCATAATATTTCTCAAGGCTTTCAATAAAAGTAGAAGCATGTTTGCAACAGTAATGAACTAAATTTAATGATGGATAAGATGCTTGATATCTTTCAATAAACAGGGCATGAAAATCCTTTAAACAATAAATACAGGCCAGCGGCAAATTTTCATACCAAGATTGGGCTTCACCTTCGAGAGTGGCCAGGAATATCTTCATCAAGCAATCTTCAGGAAAATCCACCTTCAACTTGCGAATATGCATGTGAAATCTAACCAAATGTAAAGCAACATCCTTCTTACCATCATCGTTAAATGTAGGCAGATTCCTTGACCAATCTACCTTGGGCATATTATTCGGAAAACCTGGAATGTGATATCGGCTCATGGGAGCGTATCTTCTCGTGATTCGGTCCATCTTGAAAATCTCACAGCTGCTGATCTCCCTGCAGTGAAGTCACCATGAAGCATCGATTTCTGGATTGTTCAGTGAATGAAGTCGCCAGGTGAATGATTTCAGCCTTGCAGTGTCTGATCGTTGTTCACCATCAACCATCAGATCTGAACTTGATACATGTACTGGGGCAATTTACAAGTTAAATGCTACGATTACAAGTTAAACCGGAGATCGACTGAAGCAGCGTTTATCTACTTCGCTGATCCATAGCAACAGCGTTTCGAAGGCTACCTGGCGTGACTTCAGACTCCGTCTATAACAAGAAAACGTTTTGAGTTTCTCCCCAGTATGGTCACCACTATGTTAGCGCTCAAATCTACCTTAGGCTGAAATAAGGTAAAACTCAAGGCTACATCAAACCACGCTCAGCCTCGTAGCTAGCCCTACGAGGACAGGAGAGGGCTCTCTCCGGGTCTATCTCGGCAAAAGGTCTTCGAAGGGGCTGAGATGACTTATAACGAATACTGATTTTAGGCTAGTAAAGAGATAGGAAAGTTTGATTTTGATTTTTGGGTTTTTTGTTGAAAAAATGGGAAAAACAATTTTGGGTCCGGGGATAAGGCCAGATTTTTGCAGAATTCGAGTTGGGGCGAGGTAGGCAATAGTCTTGATGCTTTTGATCAGGTGTATGGATGGATCAGAAAGACAAGGAGCTGAAGAGTGCAAGGGATAACATGGATCCTCTCCAAACAGGCGAAAACATGTAAAACTAAACAAATTTAAAGGCAGAGCACTGAAACAATGGATTCAACCTCATTTACTCATTCATTTAGTTTCAGAAGCATAAGAAGGGAATGGAATACATTAAACATGAAATAAATTACAATAAAATGAGAGAAAACACCATCAAGAACTGAAAGCCACAAGAATCCCAACAGGTGCTGCAAAACCTCTGATCTTTCCTTAGCCAAAATATGAAAAATATGTACAATAGCGTGCCAAAAGTTTCCCAAGAGTCCAACCTATCCAACCTCTGAATAGGATTGAGAAATTAAATCATATAGAGCATCATAACCCCTTCCCATGCCTCTAGGGGTCGAATTCCTTCTTCAGGGATCAGTTTCAACCAAATTCTAATCAAGGGGCTAAAATCTAGGCAGCTAACAACTTGCCTCTAAAAGAGTGGAAACTGATTAATTTACATGATTTTCACTTTTTTGAGAGTGAATCTTCTAGAATAAGTAAAATTAAGCCAAATTTACATGCCAAACATCAATTTACATCATGAAAACCCAAAAATTTCATCCACAAGCAAAACTGGTCCCAACTGGCCGAAATTCTGAGCTGGAAGTTGAAAATTCAGCCAAAAATCTATATGGGTAGCGCGCCTTTCAACCTGATTTTGAGGCACTTCCCGGCATCCAAATTGAGCTCATGATAGCTCGTTGGAAAGCCCTAGATGTTGGCTATCCAACCCAAGGGGAATTTCCCAATTTGGAGCTCATTTTCCTCTCCAAAACTTCATTCTCACAGAAGTACTTCCTGCTGGTGTAAAAGGTGGCAGCAAGGTGGTTTTCATGGTGTTTTTTGGCCTTTTGATCATCCATAATCTGATGAAATGCTTTGGAAATGCCTGAGAATGCATAAATTACCATGAAAAACCCAAAAATGCAAATATTTCCTTCAGAAAGTGTCCCAAACAAAAGTGAGCATATCGACGCGCTACCCGTATAGCGGAAAAATCTGTTTTTGGACCAAAATATTTCAAAATGACAAAAATTTCTCCGAATTTGCTCAAATTCGGAGCGAAGACCCTCCATCATGTATCATGTCTAGCCAACGAAGCCTCGGCCAAAATCCGGAGTGGATCAGGCCTTTTCCGCCGTTTTAGTGCTTCGCTCAACCTCCTCTTCAGAATCTTCATTCTCGCTTTGCAGACATGCATGCGAGCCCAATAATGACCTTTCATGTGATGAAGCATGTCTTTCTCTCTATTGGCCTTTGCCAACAACTTCTCCAGATGAATGTTAACATGCGTGAGTACATAATCTCGATCGATTGGTGTCATGTCTCTGGGTCTCTTTCGGGCCAATTGTCGATCCTCACGGATTCGCCGCAGCTCATAAAGTGTGTGCTCATCCTCTAGCTGTTTGTTACACTGATCCAGGTATTTTATCACCCATTGAGCCTTCTGCAATTTATCTTTCAGCGTGTCATTCTCGGCCCTTTGCTCCTGGATGATCTCTTTCAGTTTCGAGCTAGGAGAGCTCGCATCAACATCAATGATCGTGAAATCCGTGTCCTGGCCTCCTGATGGGCCCTCATCATGCATGGGCTTCTTTCCCCTGTCCTGGATCTGTACCTGTGCTAAATAAGAAGGCGAGACCCCTTCCACATCATGTGGAGATAATACTCGCTTTGCTGATGGAGTCGGCGAGACCCCTTCCACCCCGGGTGGAGATAATACTCGCCGTGTAGCTGCAAATAAGGCCCTGTGGCCTCGCTGGTATGTCACATACAATGGAGCACTGATATGCTCAATATCAGGAATGTCAGGCTGGTGTGAAGGCTCTCCCGCATCATGAACTACCTCGGGAGGCGGCTGTGGCGTTGTGAAAAAGTCACGGGAGATGAAATCCTCCCAAGTGATGCCCTGCTGTGTCAACTGATGTACCACTATGATCTTAATCAGAGCGTAATGATATATAATTCTATGCTGCTGTGCTGGGGTCTTCTTCTGTACAAAAATCATCATCCTCTCTATGTTGCGATACATGAATTACGGAATGTTCATCATACGTACCCTCGTGAAGTGCATCAACAAATGGACATGGTACGCAAAGAGACCCGAGAATCTGCCGTCGCAACTGAAATACCGAATGATGAGTTTCATCAGTGGTGCAAACTCATCCTTCAGGAATCTGAAAGGAAAAAATCTGCCCAAGTGCCTCATATACCCAGGTTTGATGTATGGATCATAGTGGAATTTCTCTAACTGCTGACGTTTGTTCCATTCCTCTCCTAAATTTGGTATGCCAGTGGCCTGAGCAATATTCATTGGTGACAGAATGAAATCTACTCCAGCGATATTTACATGACCATCATGTAAATGTAGAACAAACAGACGAGCTAGTTCACGATGAAGCTGGGTTTGTGAAATCATTTCACAGAATCGAAAACATGATTGAACCCGAAAACAATCCATTGCAAGCGGACATGCCTGCAATTGAGCCAAAGAAGTAGGCTCCTCCCTGAGATGTTTACCACCTTTGCCACCTCTGTGAGGCCTCCGTGGCACATTACCCTCTGCTGTGGAATCACTGTCCGACTCCTGCTCATAAACTGACTCTGTCTCTGACATGGCTTTGAAAACAAGATATTTGCAATATGGATGCTGATATAGGTGCAGTGAAGGCAAAGTTTTAATGTATGTTCAAAACCCAATAAATGTCACCCATGTACCCAAGTATCACAGGAAAACAAAATCATAATGAGGATGGCTCTGTTTTAATGGCATAAAAACTATCACTGTTTTGATCACAAGTAAGTTTGACAAATGAGTACCAAATGAAAATGTATGGTACAACTTTATAATGATGGCCAAAATTTGTCAAAGGAGCAAACAAATATGGGACTGTGTTTTATCAAATGGAGAATAGGAACAACATGACAATGACCATAGTGAAACAAATGGCCATGACAGTGGCAATAAAATGATGATGACAACGGCGGTGATATTATGGTGATGGAGGATATATACTAGTCAACATAAGACTATGTAAAAACATGAAAGGACATGACAGCAGTGATAAGATGATAAACTAAGGGCGTGAGGATGATGTACACAACGTGCTAGGGCATGAGCATATCTACCATTCACAAAAGTTTTCAAACCCTTCACAAGACTGTCCATATATATTCAAAACCCTTAAGGAATAAATCTGCATATAAATGTAGGGTTTATACATTTCTCTTCAACCAAGGCTTGTTTCCCAACATCAATAACACCACAATCATGCTAAAAATATACCGAGCAACCTTTAGAAACCTACTTGCAAGTCGATGAGCCAATTTGATACGAAACTGGGCGCAAGACAAAAATTTTCTGGGCTCTGTCGCTATATGGGTAGCGCCCCTGCCCAACGAGTAGCGCATGGCAAGTGGGTAGCGCCCGTGTTAATTAACACTGGCTGTGGAACTTATGTGGGTAGCGCCCGGCAAGTGGGTAGCGCACACTCTGTATGGGTAGTGCGCACCTCCAAACACTGTCCACGATTATGAAAACACGGCTTCGGCCTTCAAGAACACAAATTCGACTTCTGCCTTGCGGATTTCTTGCAAATGATTTTGTTTGCCATGTTTTATATATGAAGAAAATATCTCATCAAATCAGATTTGATTTCAAACTTGTTTGATAACCCACTTTCATAATGTTTGGCATTTTGACATTTGGTCATTTAATACAATGTTTTTCTTTTGGCTTTTCTGAGTGCCTTTCTGAGTTTTGGACTGAAAATACTTGTTTGTCTTTTACAGGGATGCAGCACTTGGCTTTGGAAAAGATCAGAGGCTTGCACTGAAGCTTCTTATAATGAAATAAATACAATTATTACAAACATGAAATTAGACAATTTCTAGTTCCAAAACAGAGTTTTGGACTAGAAATGTCTTCAAATGCTTTTGATAATAAAGATATGAAACGAAAACTTTTTGGAACCAACCTCATGGCCTGCGGGCTTTTATGACATATAAGCAAAGGACTTGAAAACCCTAGACTCTAGGACTAAAGACTCTTTTTAACGAAACTAATCATTAATGACAATGAATGCAATGACTATGAATTTCAATGATTTTTGAGGAATTTTAATTAGCCCCGTAGGTACAAGCATGAGGAAACACATGACAACCAGACCCCCTCGTCAGTCAATGGCATGCTCCTAGCGAAATGCAACGAAGTGGAACGAGCGAGACACCTAAGAATGATATGCAAAAAGCGAAATGATCTCTGACGGAGGGCTGTAAGGACCGACTCTAACATAGACTGTTTTCGAGGCACCATTTTCAACTGGTGCGAAGTTGTGTTGGCCAATGTAAAAGGCCAACTAACTAGAGAGAAAAATGGAAAACTAAATAAATTTGGATATGGATCCATCGTGGTCACTTTTTCTCTAGAGAGGGTACCCATTCTAGCTCCGCAGAGTATTCCTGTTGATGCTGGTCGACCTCGAGAACCTAGGATGGTTCGTTAGGTTGCATTGATGGCTCGTCACGGTATTGAGGGAGCTGAGATTGTTCAAGTTCCTCCTTCATATTTTTGTTGGCTGGACCGCGAAATTTTTTTCATCGAGGGCTTTCCATACGCCGGGATAGATTTCCGCGGCGACCGGGAGATGACTCTCCTAGCAGGGGAACAGTGGGATGAATAAGGTAAAATAATTTTCAACAAGTTCTAAATTCTAATTTTTTTTATATTTTTGATTGTCTTGAAAATTAATCACCAAAATTTTTTGAATGAAAATGTGGGCCCACAGCGACCAGCCCATCTCCAGCCCTATGACAGAAGACAACCAGTTGTAGCCGCACCAGCCCCAGTAGGCTAATCAGCAGAAATATTGTTTGATTTAGAGCATCATCTAGAGCGTCTGACTCTAGATATTCCAGAGACAGACATAGATGAGATCCCACTCAGATTGCAGAGATATGTGATTGGTGTTCCACGACCTTTTAGGAGGTTCCTGTGTAGGGTGGCTCAGGCAGTGGTTTCTTATCGTGATCATCATCAGTGATGGGATGATCTTGTTGTAGACTCATATTTTTGACTTTTGTGTTATCATTTTTCCAATCATAAGGTGTTTCCAATCTATGATCAAGAACGATGTATATTTTTTGAAAAAACTTCTATACTATGATATATCACTATTTACCAGCTATCTGTGTACATATTATGGATGTTGTTTGTTCTACTGTTTTGATCATTGAAAATGTCGATTTATCATACTAGAAGCAACTGTGTCTGCTAATGTATTTAAATGTCTTGGAATATGTTGATATTCAATGTAATCAAATTCACGTTCCAAGAGACGAACTCTTAAAAATAACCGTAATAACACCGGATTTCTAATGGCATAAACCCTGTTTAATTGTAATACAACAAGTTCAGAATCCAACCTAACAATCAAACTCTGAATTCCAAATGATATGGATTCAGATAATAACTCAATCACTGCACTATACTCGGCAATGTTATTCATTGTTTGACCAAGGCTTACCCCATGCATGGATACTAACTCATCAGAGGGTGAATAGATAACCCAAGCTGCGGAAGAAATGTTCCGTGTACTACGAAAAGCACCATCAGCAAAACCAATGTAGGTTTGAAGAGACATCGACATCTGCGATATCAGGAGTAAAACTCAGATAAGCAGGAATAGTGATAAAAACACACTTCTAAACTAGGCACACTTTTCTAATCTAAGACACACCAGCAGTAAAGAAATCTAATCTAATAAAAAATCTTCATACCAAGTTTAAGCATAGTATCGCTTCAGATAAAGTCCATTTCTGGGTTTATCTAAAGGGACATCGTCAAAATCTATCAGCTCATAGGCCCCTTTTGCCAGCTTTCACTTAACAATGAAAGGACCATGCCACATAGGCACGAATTTCCCAGCTCCTAGCTTATCGTTGGCTTGATCATAAACTAAGACTAGGTCTCCTTCTAAAAAATTTCGAGGGGTAACACTTCTATCATACTGAGCTTTTATTCGTTTAACATGAGCCTCATTTGCTATTGCAACATTTCATCGATTCTCATCCAGCTGAGCCAAGTACAAGAAACACTTCTCCTCCTCAGACGTAGCTGGGAGTAATTCTATGGCTAATTTCAGTGACAGAATTTCACATTCAATCGAAAACACAGCTTCCAAACCGTAAATGAGTTGAAAGGGAGTGAAACCAGTTGATGTTTTTACTGAGGCTCGATATGCCCAAAGTGCTGAAAATAATATGGAATGCCAATTCGTTTTGTGAATACAAATAATTTGTCTAATCATGGTGACTAAAAATTTATTTATGGCTTTAACCAGACCGTTGGCTTGCGGATAATATGGATTGGAACTATCGTGGCGCAAGCCAAGTTGATCTGTCAGTTCAGTCATCATGATATTCCGAAAATGACTTCCATGATCTGTAATAATGGCTTGAGGAACACCGAACCTAGCAATTATGTGATTAAATACGAAAGTTGCAGCAGTCTTGCCGTCGGCCGAAAATGTAGGCATCACCTTGGCCCACTTAGTAAGATAATCTATTGCTAAGATAATATATGCATGCCCCCCGGCCGAGTGAGGGTTACATGTAATAAATTCGATACCCCATTTCGTGAAAGGACCAACAACAATTATGGGATGAAGAGAAGCGGGTGGCGTGCGCATCTTATGATAAAAAAGTTGAGAATTGTTGCATTTCCGGACTGCATAAATACAATCTTTGAATAAGGACGGCCAAAAATAGCCAGCGTGCAATATCTTTTGGGCTGTGGCATACCCAGACATATGACCGCCACATGCTCCAGAATGGCAGTCATTTAAAACCTTTTTAGCTTCTTCATGAACAAGACAGCGTCGGAAAACAGAATCCGCTCCACGAAGATAGAGTGTATCACCAATAATATTGTACTGTTGGGATTGGAAGCATATTTTCGGTCGCTGAGATTGTGAGATTTCAGGCCGAAAAGATTGGGTTTGGAGATAAACAATAATATCTCCATACCATGGATCGAGAGTACTGATAAGAAACAGAGATTTGTCCGCAATGAGCTCTTTTGCCACAGTTTCAGTATCAGTAGAGGGGAAAACACAAATCAGTTCCGCAAACACCAAAGATTTCTTTGCCCTGGATTTCTCAAACTCCAAGTCAAATTCCTACAGGATGACTATCCATTTGGAATACTTGCCCCCTAGCAATTTTTTGGTTAAAATGTACATCATAGGGTTGCAATAAGAAATTACTGTGGTTTTACGTAACAAGATGTAGTGCCTAAATCTTTGGACAACTTGGACAACTGCCAATGCCAATTTCTCCACATGTGTGTATTTGATCTTGGTTGGATGCAAATTCTGACTAAGATAGTAAATCACATGTTTAGTGTTAGATTCATCTTCCTGAACTAAAACCATCCCAATGGTGGAATGAGAAGCAACGAGGTACAAAATGTAATCCTAGTTGTAGTTGGGAGGATGCAATAACGGTGCATGGGTCAACGTGTGTTTAAGTGCATTAAAATATCGATCAACGATCTCATCCCAAAAGAATGGAATGTTCTGTTTCAGCAACCGGGTAAAACCCTTTGTAAGCTCGGCATAGTTAGGAATGAACCGACGTAAAAAGTTTGCTTTCCCCTGCAAACTTTGGAGTTGGCGTAAAGCCAAAGGAGGAGGTAATTTAACAATAGCTTCAACCTTCGATGGATCGACGTGAATGCCTGATTTCGAAACAACAAATCCCAGTAAACGACCCGACTCTACACAAAAAACACATTTGTGTGGATTCAGCCTAATTCGATAATGCCGACACCTCATAAAGATAGCTCGTAAGTGAGTGAGGTGGTAAGCCTAATTTGATAATGCCGACACGTCATAAAGATAACTCGTAAGTGAGTGAGGTGGTTGGCCCTGCATGAGGAATGAGCAGGTAAATCATCGAGATATGGCTGCACAATGTGCTTAATGTCATGAAACGCGTAAGACATTGCCCTTTGAAAAGTTGCTCCAACGTTCTTCAATCCAAAGGGTAGCTTGCAATAAGCAAACGTCCCCCACGGACAAATAAAAGCTGTTTTTGGCTGATCAGTAGGGAGTATGTTTATTTGATTATACCCAGAAAAGCCGTCCATAAAGGAAAACATTTCACTGCCGGCACAATCATCGATTATTTGATCGATATAGGGAGTTGGATAATTGTCTTTAGGACAAGCTCGATTAATATCCCTATAATCGATACATAATCATATCGTTCCTTGTTTCTTAGTCATAGGAACAATATTCGATACCCAATCCATTAAGGGAATTGGATAAATGAAACCTGCACGAAGTAATTTTTCAACTTCTGCTTTGATAGCAGCAGCTTTTCTAGGATGCATTTGACGTAGACGTTGACGAATAGGTTTGGCATCCGGGTAAGTCTTAATTTCATGTACGACAATTGACGGATCAATTCCTGACATTTCTTCATAGGACCAGGCAAAAACATCACAGAATTCTTGAAATAGGGCTTTATAAGTTTGAATTTCATTTTCAGTACAACAAGCACCTATATGAATGTTTTCAATTATTCTTGGTTTTATTGAAATGTCAATTGGAACCGTTCGAGAGATATTTTCCAAATTTAACTTATAATTAGGATTTTGCAGTGGATTCTGGGGTTCTTTGACATATTCAGCAGTAAAAATTGAAGCGAAATCATCTTCAAAATGATCTAGTTCAGGTAAAAATGAAGATCGGTGATGTAGATCTTCCCATGGTAAATCATCAACGGACAAAAATTCACGAATCTTCTCATCAGTATAAACAAGATCAGGAAATGTCGTTGTGGCCGAACTAGATATAGAAAGTGATTCCTCATGGATCCCATTCATTGGATCAATTCTGGTTGAAGAGGGGTTGGAAAGTGACTATACAACCTGATACGCAATTTCAAATGGACTTAAAGGCATCATGCCATCAATTGAATCTAACTCGGAGTCGGAAGGTACAATCCAAGGATCATCAAACATAACAGTGTCTGACGAAATCATGTGAATAGTTGCAGTAGGAGGCAATACATTAGGAGGAGGAAAGGAAAAAGTTCCTAGTAAACCATAATCTTTAATCAAACCTACTCCAACATCCTTATAAGGGATAGCCGCTTTACCAACGTGTTGGATTGTTTCTATAGAGGCTGGGTCGGAAGAAAAATAAGTTAACTGATCTATTGTAACGATCCTTCCTTGATATGGAAATTTTATGAGTCGAAAGACCGAAGAAACAACAACAGTCATAGCATAAGACCAACTGCGACCCAGAAGAAGGTTGTAATCTGGAGGGGCATCAACCATTTCCACATCTAGATTTACGATTTTACCTTCGACCCCTATTGGTAAATCCCGCAAAATACCAAAAGGGTGGAAACCTCGACCATAAAAATCCTTAAGAATCGTTGGAGATTGGTTGAGTGTAGGAGAACCAAGAGATTTCCAACACTGAACCGACATAATACACGTTGAAGCTCCCTCATCAATCACAGTCCGATAGATCGGTCTGTTTTTTACTAACACCGGAATTTGGAAATCCATTTGGTGAGGTAGGTGAGGTGTAATATTTTCTAAATCGAAGATTATAATGTTAGAATCCTGAATATCGACAGCTCCTATAGCAGACAAAAGCAATTTACGCTGTGCTGGGCATGATTGCAGCACTTCCAAAGCCGACATTGCTGAAGGGGAAATAGCTAAGTCTTCAAAAATGTTGTAATTCTGAGCAGCTCTTGCATGTGGATTGAAAGCTAATTTACGAAGAACACCTTTAGCAGGCGGTTTGATTATTAAGTTTGGATTTTGTTTCTCGATCTGTAGCGGACCAGAAACAGGAGGAGGTGTAGTTGATGTATTTGCATTAGAAGATTCTGCTTCTTTACCATCAACAAGATTCTTAGTGTCAGGAATCTGTAATTTTAGCAGATTGGTAAGACTAAAACTGCAGAAGCAACAATTATTTCAACCAACTTTGGGATTCTAGGATCTAGCCCTCCTGAATCCAGAGAGGGATATCTCTATGAATGAGTTTAAAGATGTGATCTTTAATAGCTGAAATTGTGATATTAGGCTAGTTATGAAGAGCTTGGGTTTTTTTTGTTTTGTTTTGGTTGGGCAAGGACATGATGAAGGCGAAGGCAGTTTCAAAATGAAGGGTGAAGGTGTCTGCAAGTGAAGGAATGATTTGGCTGATAGAAAGGCAAAGATAGTTTTAACCCGTTGGGCTATGGAGTCATAGGAGGGTTTTAATTGGACAACGAGGTTCAAGCAGGATCCATGGGGAAAGTCACTTATGTCAAATTATCTCTTAAGGTGAATTTATGGAATGAAACAGATAAGAAATGAAGAAAAAACAAATGAAGATATAGTGAAACAGCCTAAGATCAAATAAGTTCTTTTAAACTACATTGCTTCAGCATGTACTTCAAGAAAAACATAAGAGTATTCTGAGATCAGGTTAATACCTTTAAACTAGCCTGCTTTGAAGTACTTTCAGTTAGAGAACATTAAAAAACAATTGAAAAGCTTAAGATCAGGAAAGTTCCTTTAAACTACCCTGCTTTCAACATATTCAATAAGAAAAAATAAAAGTATTCTAAAATCAGGTTAATACCTTTAAACTAGCCTGCTTTGAAGTAATTTTAGTCAGAAAACATTAAAAAACAGTTGAAAAGCTTAAGATCAGGTAAGTGCCTTTAAACTACCCTGCTTTCAGCATATTCAATAAGGAAAACATAGATAACAGTGACAAAGAGAAATCTAGATCAGGCAAGTGCCTTTAAACCGACCTGCATTGATGTACTCTTCAAAGAGAATGTTCAAATGAAGAAAACATAGACAATAAAGCTTTCAGTAAGAGTAGGGTACTGTTGAAAGTAAATCCTAGCTCTATGTTTGCTGCTCTTTATCAGAGAAAGTGAAAAAAGTGGAAACATTAAGCAAAATAACAATTGACAGTGAGGAACACATCACCATTGACACAAATCAGGATCCCATAAATCAACAGCTTGTATTAGATGTTCAAAGCAGTTACAATCAGCAAGCCCGGTGGGTCTCTACAACTTCAAACTTCGCATGTCAGCTTATATATCTTTGAATTGCAAACAGGGCATCAACAGCTTCAGAATAACTATTACATACATTCAGATGTCCAGAGACCAACATTTTCTCACCTTCTACAGAAGTATTTATAGAAGAATGAAGAGGTGGGAGGATTTCCTAGGGGTCAAGTATTATTAATTATGTAATCAATGCAATTCCTGGCCTTTGGGAACCAGGCAAGGCATAAGGTGGGAATATAATCGTTTATAACTCTGCTTCATAACTCTGTTTGTGTCTTTCGAGGCATAATGATTGAAAAGATCTGCTTCTGGACTATTCTTTAATCCTTTAAAATAGTTTTGCCGACAATTTAGAGATAAGATCCTCGATTAGTATTAATTGTTCGGCAACCTTTGATTTTCTGTGAGGCTGTAGGTGCCTTTAGAAGCTAGATAAGGTTCAATTAGCCCCTGTTTTGGCGTCAATGTAATTCTGTAGCCATTCTTTGCGTTGAAGTCCCCGTAGGAGTAACTCTTCGGCTGCCTTTGAGACAAATATTTGATCTTGATCAATAAATTCGGCCTCTGATTGAATACTTTGAGGCACAGGTGGCATTTCAGTAACTAGAGGGATCAATTTGCCTCAATTGCGGTGGTGGAAGCGCTCCTGTCGATAAAACCCTTAAATTATTCTTAAACTGTTTTTTTAAATCGGGGATTAGGCTTTTGATAACCGTCTTAGCTGTAATTCTCGTAAAATTGTCTCTAATCCTCGGTTATGATACATTTTGGTCTTCGACACTGATACTCTTTGACTGTGCCCCTTTCATGGTGTTTTTTATGGTGTGCAGGGCTGCGTAGGGTTTATAAGGCATCCATGCCTGATAAAACATTGATGAAACGTGCATTTCCACCCTGTGGATAATTTCCTTTAACGAATCGAAGACGGGAGAGTTGTCACCCTCCGCCTCAGAATCTTCTTTGGAAATAACGAAAAAATGATTTAAAACCCTACAAAACACGAAAACTATTATAAAACCTACGTATATAGGTTAACTGATTCAAAGGACGAGTGGAGGAAGCGCGGCCATTGGATGGCATCATCCAACGGTCGGGATTGATCGGGAGAGATCGTGGAATGGGCGGGAGAATATTAAATATGAGCCATCGATCACGCAGACATCGAAGGTCAGGAGTAGAGGTTAAAAGTCAAACGGAGAGGTCGGGCGATGAATTGTGGGCCGTCGATCTGAAGATCAAATCGATGGCGGAGATGTCGTTGCCACATGTACGATAGCCAGGTTATTGTGTGCGCATATTCGTTAACCATCGGACAGCTTCAACAAGCGATCACCGTCGGATGAGTGGGCCCAGATCGGACGGCGCACAGCAATATCGCTGGGCATCCTGGTCCGAACGATAATGCGCGATGGAAGGTGGTTTCCGGAACAGTGTCCAGGACGCGTGTCACGTGATGTATGGAATCGCTGGCCATCGGGCGAAAACCACCCTCTGCTCGAAGGCGGTGCGTTGAAAACCATATGGTTTTGCGAAAACGGTGCACGGCTGGCGGGGTCCACCGAGTTTGATAGGTTCCGCACCGTTGGATCGATTGAATTCAACGGTGGAGATTGCTCGTACTTCGGACCGGCGGGAAAAATATAAAATAATTAAAAAACCCAAAGTTTCGAATAACATAAGGTTTTTTAATATTTTTCGGGCGGGATATGTATAATGTGGCCGGGCGCCCGATTGCGGGGCCAAAGGTTATATGAAGGATAATGTGACTGGGGGTTAAAGAGGAGGGGGCTAATCACATATCGGGAGATTGGGTATGGACTATTCAATCAACCCATTTTATTTATGCGATGCGATGGGCGCTGGGACTTTAGCTCTTGGTTTTTCTCAAAGAAAGCATGAAATCTGGAGTTTATAAGAAAGGAGGCTGATCGCATCGGGTTCTAAAGTATATAGGCTCATCGCATCGCAACTTTTAGAATATGGAAAGATATGTGCACTTGGATATTTGTGATGCGATAAACGCCCCCAGAGTTGGCGCTTGGTCCCAGGGTGTAGGCATATGATCGGAAGTGGTTAAAAACTTAGCCCAAGGGGGCTTAAGCTTTTATAAATAAAAAGATGATTTTCAATGGTTTTCAAAGGGTAATTGAGGGTTTCGATAGAGTTTTAAAAGGAGTTTTAAACTCTACAAAGGCAATTTTATGAAGGGGAGATGAGGAAAATGGAAAACAGAGGAAAATGATGGAAAAAGATGAAGGTTAGTCTCTGAGTGTAGGAAAGGGAAAAAAGGGGATTTTAATGAGGGGGAAATGGGGGGACATAAAATGAGGTTAGTTTTGGGAGAAGAGAAATGGGAAAATGTGTTTGCAGCAGTATTTGGCCTTGGAAATCAGCAGGATTTCAGGGTTTTTTGGGATGTCAACATCAGTGCAGATTGGGGCAGAGGCAGGAGGCCTTCAAGAGTCTTCAAGAGCCAACATTTTTTGTTATAGAAAATTGTTCCTTGAAGGCTCAAAAAAGATTTAGCCACCTTTCGATATAATCAAATTTTATAGGTGGCTAACAGTGGCTCCACTTGGGGATGGTGCCTTCTTGAAGGCATCAAAAACTTCAGATTTGCATTCTCTGAGAGGCTGATCAGTTGCCTCATCCATTGTACTTTCTCTGGGAGGCTGACATGTTGCCTAATCCATTGGGCTGCTCTTCCTTTGCTGGGATGATCTTCTGAAAACATATTAGCAACCATGAAAACAATGGATTTTCATCAATACAACTTTCTACCTACCCAATCCTACAGATCTAACATTTTTTCTTCATTAGAGTGCACTTGGATTGGCAAACTCTATTCACAACATTTTATTCTTTTGAAATCAGGAAATATAATCTATTTCTACTCCTTATTTCTCCTTGAACTCAGATTAAACAGTTGAGTTCAGATGCTTCTCCACCTATTCTACCATCTGTTGGGATTAAACTGTCCAACAGATCTTATTCTCTAATTCTACAACAAAAATTTAAAAACAGACAAGTCAAGATTAAGCTATTTGACTTGCTGTGATCTATGGCATAAAAACAAGCTGCGCATAGACATTATTTTGCAGAAAAATTAAATAAAAAATGGAAGGCTTAAGATATGAAAATTTCTCATCATGGCCTTCATCCTTTTACAGCTCTGTTTTGACTCTTTTTGAGCTGTTCCTTCTTTATTCTCTGGTTCATATTTTGAGTTAATTAGACCCAGATTTACATCTTTTTGACTCAAAAAAAAAAAAAACAAATTTGAGTCATCTCTTACTTGGAAACTTTTATTCAGATTTTGAAGATGTTTGAACCTTTCATTTCTATCCTAATCTATCTACTGATAAGCCAATATTAAAAATTTTGGGCAAATCAAATTCACTATCCTATCAGCAGAAAATTTAAAACTAATTAGTCAAGATTAAGCTGTTTGACTAACTAGAAGTGTGTTTTGTAGGAGTGGCACTTAAGCTTGCACACTTTCAAATTTGTTTCTCTTTTTTGGTATGGGGCTGTACCTTTATTGTTTTATTAATATTCCCTCTTTTCTTTTCTATTTATGGTTTTTTTACTTTTGATTTTTCTAACTTTGAATGCAGTGGTGGATGAGATATTTATAATGGAAAAAGGAAAATAAGTCTTTTCAGAAAAATTCAAGGATCAAGAGAAGTAATGTTTAAGCATCCTTCCATTGACAGGACCCCCAAATAGATCTGTGCCATCTAACTCTTGTAGAAAAAAGGCATTAGGACCAATGGTGGACTGGATGATGTAAGGACCTTGCCACAAACTGTCAAATTTACCATGTTTACCCTTATCCTCTCTTTTGGAATCCCATTTGAGTACCTTATCTCCAATGTTGAAAACACAAGACTTTGTTCTTTTGTCAAACAAATTCTTTATGTTTTGTTGCACCTTCTGAGCCCTATTGTAAACCTCTTCCCTAGTCTGCTGAAGATGTATTGTCTGACTGATTCTCCTAATCATGCTGTCTTCTTCTGACTGTATTTCTTGGATTAATTTTATTACTGGTACACCTAGGCTGGTAGGAAACACTGCATCTACTCCATAAACAAGCTGGTAAGGGGACATTCCAATGGAATTTTTTGTGGTCAATCTGTCTGCCCACAGAGCATGCACCAACTTGTTATGCCATGATTTTTTGTTCTCTTCAAGCAGCTTCTTGATGATGGTCACCAAAATTTTATTTGATGATTCTGCTAGCCCATTACCTTAAGGGTAGTAAGCAGTAGAATGACCAAGTGTAATCTGATACCTGTGACAAAACTCAATCATATTTTTAGAACAAAAAGCAGTAGCATTATCAGTAATAATCTTCCTAGGGCATCCGAATCTAGACAAGATATGGTCTTCAAGGAATTTTATAATGACAGAATCTGTGGCATTCCTAGAAGGGATGGCTTCAATCCATTTTGTGAAGTAGTCAGTGGCTATGAGAATCCATTTGTGTTGGGCAGATGAAGCAGGATGGATTTCCCCTATAAAATCTAGGCCCCACTGTTCAAAAGGAGCTTCAACGGTGATAGGTTGTAATGGTAAAGGAAGAAGTTTTCTTTGCCTTCAAAAATTTGGCATTTGTGATAGGCAAATATCATTTTATGGACATCCTGAAAAAGGGTGGGCTAGTAATAGCCAACTCTAAGGATTTTATTAGCTGTGGTTTTCCAGTAAAGATGGCCTCCACACTCTCCTTCATGGAATTCATATTTGATCCTTTCTGCATCAACTTCAAGCAAACATTTAAGCAATAAACCATCAGGATTTTTCCAATATAAACATTCATTTAAAATGCAATAGTTCCTAGCTTTAAACTTTAAAAACCTTGCCTTTGTTTTTGATAAATCAGGAGGAGCATTAAGATTTGTAAGCACATACAAGATATCAGTGTACCAAGGTGAGTTTTGAAACTGCTCTTCAACAGTGGGAGCAGGTAATTCTTTCTGTTCATCCAAGGCATCTACCATGTTAATTTCAAGGGCTTGTAGATTAGATTCAACCATTAATTGAGCTAAGCCCTGACCTTTAATAAGTTTGGTTGGTTTGATTTCCAAATCATACTCTAATAAAGCAGTAATCCATTTGCCTCTCTTTCCATCTGGGTCTTGTGACAAGATGTATTTTACCACTATATTAGGTACATAGGAAATGATGTGGGAATGTAAAATATACATTCTGAAGTCCTTTAAGGCCTTCACCAAAGCATAGGCCTGTTTTTCCATTATGTTATATTTCAAGGGTGCATCCCTTAAAGCCTTGCTGAAAAAAGCAATGGGCTGTTCCTGTCCCTCTGGGTTTTTCTGCAACAGGACTGCAGCCACAGTATGCTCTGAGGCAAAGGAGAAAATAAGGAACTCTTTTGAAAAGTTTGGGCTGATTAGGACTGGTGCCCGGGTGAGTGCATGTTTTACCAATTCGAAGGATTTTTTGGTTTCTATAGTCCACTTCACTCCTACTTCTTTCTTGAGCATATTAGTCATGTTTCTAAGGAGCTCTGCTAAGTTGGGAATAAACCTCCTCAAGAAGTTAATCTTTCCAATAAAGGACTGCAATTCTTTTATGTTCCTTGGTTGGCTAATATGTAGTATTCCCTCAACTCTATTTGGATCTATTTTAATCCCTTCTTCTGATATGATATGGCCAAGGAGTTTACCTTCCTGAAGGCCAAACACTGTCTTTTTGGGATTTAAAGATAACCCAAACCTTCTGCATTTTTCAAGGACCTTTCTTAAATGTTTTAGGTGCTCTTCACCAGATTTGGAATAAACTGTTATGTCATCAAGGTAAATTACAATGAAGTTCCCTATCTCCTCTGAAAATGCAATGTCCATGGCCCTTTGGAAAGTGGCCCCAACATTCATTAATCCAAAAGGCATTTTCACATACATGAAAGTGCCCCACGGAGTGGTGAAAGCTGTCTTGAGTTGGTCTTCTGGGAGTACTAAAACCTGGTTATACCCTGAAAAACCATCTAATAGAGAAATCCTTTTTGAACCAACTACCCTTTGTAGGATGTGTTCCATTTTGGGTAAAGGGTAATTGTCCTTTAGGGAGGCTCTGTTAAGGTTTCTGAAGTCAATGCACAATCTGATTTCTCCTGTCTTTTTCCTTACATCTACAAGGTTAGAAACCCAATCTGAAAACCTCACAGGTACAATGATTCCTGCCTCATACATTTTCTTGATTTCCTTTTCTACTAGAGGCAGTTGGATTGGATTAATTCGACGCAGTTTTTGCTTAAAGGGTTTCTGGTTTTCTTTCAAAGGGATCTTGTGCTGGATGATTTCTGCATCGTAGGCTTTCAAGTCTTCATAGCTCCAGGCAAACACATCGAAAAACTCTTTAAACAGGTCAACACATTTCTTTTTCATGTCTGGTGGCAAGGACTTAGCCAATTTAATCATTTTTGGCTGATCCTCGGTGCCTATGTTGCATTCCTCGACCTCAGACTCTGTGTATTCTACGGTGGGCTTCTTTGCTATATCGTTAAAATCAAAGAGGTTTTCTAACGGTGCTAGTCCCCTAGGTATGTTCTTGTCCTTCGACGATAATACCTCAATGTCTTCGTTTTCTGTGTCCTTGTATTCTTCAGTATGGGTGTCAAGTTTGTTATTTAACATGTTGATTTCTACGGGACCAGATGGTTTTTCTTTTTTAGGGGACTTTTCGTGTAGGTAATTCTCATCGGATTTAGACTCCGGATCAGATGACTCAAATTCGTTCCTTCCCAAAAGAAAATCCTCTATCTATTTGTCACCCTCAAAGACCTGCCAATAATTTTCATTATCTGGCACAGATGGTCTAAAATTAATTTGAGTTGTACAGTCTTTGGTTACAAATGGCGTTAAGCATGTTCTAGCCGCAAAAGCCAAATTGTGGGTAGCAATATTTCTTTTTCTTGGAACAAAAAACAATTTGGACTCCTCAAAAGTTGTTAAAAGGTCCATGACATCGTTTCAGTAAGCTCTAAGTCTGGGATGATTTGCATTATATTCCCCATTGACTTGCTTAATGACTAGTTCTGAATCCCCATACACATTAATTCTTGTGGCTCCTAACTTTTTTAATAGATGCAAGCCTAAGAGAAGGGATTCATATTCTGCTATGTTATTGGAACACTGAAAGTTTAATTTGCAGAAAATGCTTTCTGTGTGGTTTTTTTTAGTGTTGGTAATCCAGATGCCTGCACCAGCATTGCTCTTAGTGCATGACCCATCAAAATACATACTCCACAGAGGACTATTTCTGGTTTCGTCTTGGTTATTGTCTTCAAACACATCAGACTGTTTTGACACTTATGAGTCGTGTTTCTCTTCCTCCCTATCAACCATTAATCTTGTTAAAGTGACTTGTTCACTAGGTGTTTCATCATTATGTTCTATTCTGAAATCCACAATATGTTGTGCTGGGTCTCGTTCCTCAGGATTGTCATGGAGCCGAGCGTGAGGGGCAGTCTGTTGTTTTCCATCTTGGCTTTGTTCACTCTGGTCCGTTGCTTCAACCCGCTGTTCCAAAATGTTTCTCTCATTTTATTCCATGTCTAGAACTACATTTATTTCTAGCTTTGGGGTCTCTAACTGTTTATCTGAGTCACTGTGTTTTGGCTCTAACTGTTTTGTGGCTTCATTATTGTAAAAGATAAATGAATCCAGGTCAGTATGGACAGAATAAATGGGGGAATTTTCAGGATTTTCTGGGCTACTGACCATGAATTTCATGTGTGACTCTCTGTACAGTCTTCTGAGCTGGCCAAAAATAGGGATAGTGGCATATGTCCCATCCATTTATATGGAACCTTGCAGTTTGGCACCCCATGATCTTGACAACAACATGCCATACTTAGGAGGCACATCAGCCACCACAACATCCATCACCATGCACTTGGCTGGGATTTGGGTCAAAGTCACACAAAGGTCTTTGATCAGGCCAAGGCACTTTACTCTATTAGAATCAAAAGAATATAAATCCTTGTAAGGTATGTTTATTTGTAATCCTAGCCTTTCCATTATCACCTTTGGCATAAGGTTGTGTGAGGCTCCAGAGTCATGCATGGCATTATGCAGGATCTTGTCATGAACATTAAAACTCACATTAAAGGGAGGTACAGGTCCCTCCTGATATATACCTTCAATCTTAGGACCAAAAATGAGCTCTGGCTGGTCATCATTAAGATTGACTGAGTCATTATTATCCTCAATATTTAAAGCCTTCAAAATTTGGGTCCTATATACATTCTAGGCAGCTAACTTAGTCAGGGGAACAGAAATTCTGATCTTTGAAATTTCCTGCTCTAGGCTGAAAATAATCTGGTTCTTTGATGAACTTGTCTCAGCCTTATTAGCTGTCCCTTTATCAGCTACATTAGCTTGCTGATGTGTTCTATTTACACTTGACACAATTGTTTTCACAGGAGTACTAGCTGAAGTGTTAGTACTACTAATGTCCGCACTCTGTTTTTCTTTGTTTTGAGTGCCTTTCTCTTTATCTCTATCAGAATTCACAGCTACTGTTTTATCCTTTTGTTTGACAATTTTAGGCTTGGTTGTAGTGCTGTTTTGTGAAGATTTTTCAGAGGTTTTGGTGTTGGGAGTTTGTTGACTGGTTTTGCTTCTAAGGTTATATTCTTTTTGGGATTCTATGAGGACATTTTCCATGTCTGGAAAATAACTTTCATCATCATCTCTATTGTCATCATAAGGGGTATAAAGACCTTGTTCCCTATCAAAATGAATCTCAAATTCATCATTATATACTCCCAACATGTTGATACCATCTTCCCCTGCTATCTCATTTGTTTCCTCAACCTCACTTATATAATTTTGATGAAAGGGAGGAGTGATCTGTTGATCATCTTCCCTAGGTCTATTTGGAGGTTGGTTCCTTCTAAAATTCTGATTCTGGTTTTGGTTTTTGTTTTGAGGGGCATTTTGGTTTTTAATTTCTTGTGCTCTCTCAAGGATGCTCATTTTCTTCATCATCTCCTCCATCGTTTTTTCCATTTTTGAGTTGGAAGTAGAAGGGGCATTTTCCTCTCTAAAGGACACTCTCTTTTCAATCTTCATTCTTGCTCTTTTCTCCATCAAGTTGACTTCCACAGAAAGAGCACCCTTTTGCATATATTCAAGAGTTGAAAAATCTCTCTCTCTCAGCTGATAGGCCATCTCAGGGTCAAACCCTTCAGGAAACTTGTTTAAAGCTGAGCCTTGTGGAGGTTTTAGGTCTGGGGAAAGTGCATTATACACACTATTGAATCTAGTGAAATAAGCTTGCACACTTTCCCCAGTGTCTCTATGGAGATTCTTATAGTCAGAAAGGACTTGGAGAGGGTTTTTCTTTACTTCCCATTTGTTTAAGAATGTTTGATGGAAGGCTTGTAGATCACGAATACTATGGGGGGTTAAACCTTTGAACCATTTCCTCACTTCTCCCCCTAAGCTCTGAGCAAATAATCTAAGCTTGACATAATCATCATCAATTTCATTTCTGTCAAAGTAGTCATTCATCTTGTCCACATGTTGTGATGCAGATGTAGCATTGCTAGCATCATATAATGGAATTTTGGACTGATAGTCCTGTGGAATATTGACTAGTGGTCCAGGAAGGACTAAAGGAGCGTACCATGTTGCCATGATATGTGGTGGAGGTGGATTCACAAGAGGAACAGTGGGCTGAAGTGGGGTGGTTTGGAAAGTGGATGTAGGGTGAGGAGAAGTGGATGGACCAGGAATAGATTGCTGAGCTGATCTTGGATGAGAGACACCTAAATTGTGAAGAAAACGCAAATCAGGAGGTGTTGTTTCTCTGCTCCCAAGAGGTTCACTAGTGTCCGGGGATGATAGTGAAGACTTAGAATCTAACTGATCTAAATCACCGGGAGACCTAGTTCTAAATGGATTTACTAAGTCAGCTTGAGATTGTTGTAGAGCTGAAAGATTTTCAGGGACTGAATTAGCTCTCAAGGGTGATCTGAAAACAGTTGATAAATTAATCTTAGGAGAGTTCCTAAGGATACTTTCTAGGTTATCAACTACCTCAGGTGGATCAGGGTTAGGATAGGCTCTAGTGTGAATATTTCTAGAAGCCACTATGCTATGATTTTTAGACCCAAATAAAACAAGAAAAGTTCAACCAGGTATGACAATCTTTAAGAGGTTAACTAGTCTGTTTTGGAAAAATTTTAATCTTACAGTCTTGCGACTGAGTTTGAAAGATATTACAATGATAAGGGTTCTTCCCAGTGGAGTCTTAAGGTCTGTTCAGGATCGTGGAGTCGCCAAGTGGAATTTTTTAGCTCTTTTCAGAGGTAAAAGGTCTCATGGTCCACCACCATGTTTATTGAAATACCAATCTAAAATACTTTTGGGTTTTTCTGAGTTGAGTGGTTATATGGAAAACTAGAGAGTCTATAAAAGCTGGACAAGAAACTATGAACTCAAAAATTCCCCAGTGGAGTCACAAGAAATGTTAAGAATCTGTAATTTTAGCAGATTGGTAAGACTAAAACTGCAGAAGAAACAATTATTTCAACCAACTTTGGGATTCTAGGATCTATCCCTCCTGATTCCAGAGAGGGATCTCTCTATGAATGAGTTTAAAGATGTGATCTTTAATAGCTGAAATTGTGATATTAGGCTAGTTATGAAGAGCTTGGGTTTTGTTTGTTTTGTTTTGGTTGGGCAAGGACATGATGAAGGCGAAGGAAGTTTCAAAATGAAGGGTGAAGGTGTCTGAAAGTGAAGGAATTATTTGGCTGATAGAAAGGAAAAGATAGTTTTAACCCATTGGGCTATGGAGTCATAGGAGGGTTTTAATTGGACAACGAGGTTCAAGCAGGATCCATGGGGCAAGTCACTTATGTCAAAGGATATCTTAAGGTGAATTTATGGAATGAAACAGATAAGAAATGAAGAACAAACAAATGAAGATATAGTGAAATAGCCTAAGATCAAATAATTTCTTTTAAACTACATTGCTTCAGCATGTACTTCAAGAAAAACATAAGAGTATTCTGAGATCAGGTTAATACCTTTAAACTAGCCTGCTTTGAAGTACTTTCAGTTAGAGAACATTAAAAAATAGTTGAAAATATTAAGATCAGGTAAGTGCCTTTAAACTACCCTGCTTTCAGCATATTCAATAATAAAAACATAAAAGTATTCTAAGATCAGGTTAATACCTTTAAACTAGCCTGCTTTGAAGTACTTTTAGTCAGAAAACATTAAAAATAGTTGAAAAGCTTAAGATCAGGTAAGTGCCTTTAAACTACCCTGCTTTTAGCATATTCAATAAGGAAAACATAGATAACAGTGACAAAGAGAAATCTAGATCAGGAAAGTTCCTTTAAACCGACCTGCATTTATGTACTCTTCAAAGAGAACATTCAAATGAAGAAAACATAGACAATAAAGCTTTCAGTAAGAGTAGGGTACTGTTGAAAGTAAATCCTAGCTCTATGTTTGCTGCTCTTTATCAGAGAAAGTGAATAGAGTGGAAACATTAAGCAAAATAACAATTGACAGTGAGGAACACATCACCATTGACACAAATCAGGATCCCATAAATCAACAGCTTGTATTAGATGTTCAAACCAGTTACAATCAGCAAGCCCGGTGGGTCTCTACAACTTCAAACTTCCCATGTCAGCTTATATATCTTTGAATTGCAAACAGGGCATCAGTAGCTTCAGAATAACTATTACATACATTCAGATGTCCAGAGACCAACATTTTCTCACCTTATACAAAAGTATTTATAGAAAAATGAAGAGGTGGGAGGATTTCCCAGGGGTCAAGTATTATTAATTATGTAATCAATGCAATTCCTGGCCTTTGGGAACCAGGTAAGGCATAAGGTGGGAATATAATCATTTATAACTCTGCTTCATAACTCTGTTTGTTTCTTTAGAGGCCTAATGATTGAAAATATATGCTTCTGGACTATTCTTTAATCCTTTAAAATAGTTTTGCTAACAATTTAGAGATAAGATCCTCGATTAGTATTAATTGTTCGGCGGCCTTTGATTTTCTGTGAGGCTGTAGGTGCCTTTAGAAGCTGGAGAAGGTTCAATTAGCCCCTATTTTGGCATCGAAGTAACTCTGTAGCCATTCTTTGCGTTGAAGTCCCCGCAGGAGTAACTCTTCGGCTGCGTTTGAGACAAATATCTGATCCTGATCAATAAATTTGGCCTCTGATTGAATACTTTGAGGCACAGGTGGAATTTCAGTAACTAGAGGGATCAATTTTCCTCAATTGTGGCAGTGGAAGCGCTCTTGTTGATAAAACCCTTAAAATATTCTTAAACTATGTTTTTAAATTAGGGATTAGGGTTTTGATAATCATCTTAGCCGTAATTCTTGTAAAACTGTCTCTAATCCTCTATTCTGATACATTTTGGTCTTCGGCACTGATACTCTTTGACTGTGCCCCTTTCATGGTGTTTTTGCTGGTGTGCAGGGCTGCGCAGGGTTTATAAGGCATCCATGCCTGAGAAAACATTGATGAAACGTGCATTTCTACCCCGTGGATAATTTCCTTTGACGAATCAAAGACGGGAGAGTCGTCACCCTCCGCCTCAGAATCTTCTTTGGAAATAACGAAAAAATGATTTAAAACCCTGTAAAATATGAAAACTATTATAAAACTTGCATATAAAGGTTAACTGCTTCAAAGGACGAGGGGAGGAAGCGTGGTTGTTGGATGGCATCATCCAACGGTCGGGATTGATCGGGAGAGATCGTGGAATGGGCGGAAGAAGATTAAATCTGAGCCATCGAACGCGCATAGATCGACGGTCGGGAGCAGAGGTTGAAAGTCAAACGGAGAGGTCAGGCGATGAATTGTGGGCCGTCGATCTGCAGATCAGATCGACGGTAGAGATGTCGTTGCCGCATGTACGATAGCCAGGTTATTGTGTGTGCATCTTCGTTAACCATCGGACAGCTTCGGCAAGCGGTCACCGTCAGATGAGTGGGCCCATATTGGACGACGCACAACAATATCGCTGGGAGTCTTGATTCGAATGATAATGCACGATGGACGGTGGTTTCCGCAACAGTGTTCAGGACGCGTGTCACGCGATGTATGGAATCACTGGCCATCGGGTGAAAATCGCCCTCTGCTCGAAGGCGGTGCGATGAAAACCATATGGTTTTGGGAAAACGGTGCACGGCTGGCGGGGTCCACTGGGTTTGATAGGTTCCGCACTATTGGATCGATTGAATTCAACGATGGAGATTTCTCGTACTTTAGATCAGCGGGAAAAATATAAAATAATTAAAAAACCCAAAGTTTCGAATAACATAAGGTTTTTTAATATTTTTCGGGCAGGATATGTATAATGTGGCCGAGCGTCTGATTGTGGGGCCAAAGGTTATATGAAGGATAATGTGACTAGGGGTTAAAGAGGAGGCGGCTAATCGCATATCGGGAGATCGAGTATGGACTTTTCAATCAACCCATTTGATTTATGCGATGCGATGGGCGTTGGGACTTTAGCTGTTGGTTTTTCTCAAAGAAAGCATGAAATCTGGAGTTTATAACAAAGGAGGCTAATCGCATCGGGTTCTAAAGTATATAGGTTCATCGCATCGCAACTTTTAGAATATGGAAAGATATGTGCACTTGGATATTTGCGATGCGATAAACGCCCCCAGAGTTGGCGCTTGGTCCCAGGGTTTAGGCATATGATCGGAAGTGGTTAAAAACTTAGCCCAAGGGGGCTTAAGCTTTTATAAATAAAAAGATGATTTTCAATGGTTTTCAAAGTGTAATTGAGGGTTTCGATAGAGTTTTAAACTCTACAAAGGCAATTTTATGAAGGGGAGATGAGGAAAATGGAAAACAGAGGAAAATGATGGGAAAATATGAAGGTTAGTCTCTGAGTGCAGGAAAGGGAAAAAAGGGGATTTTAATGAGGGGGAAATGGGGGGACATAAAATGAGGTTAGTTTTGGGAGAAGAGAAATGGGAAAATGTGTTTGCAGCAGTATTTGGCCTTCGAAATCAGCAGGATTTCAGGGTTTTTTGGGATGTAAACAACAGTGCAGAATGGGGCAGAGGCAGGAGGCCTTCAAGAGTCTTCAAGAGCCAACGGTTTTTGTTATAGAAAATTGTTCCTTGAAGGCTCAAAATAGATTTAGCCACCTTTTTATATAATCAAATTTTATAGGTGGATAACACTTAGTACCATAATCTTGAAATCACGTCGTAATCCTTACATGAGACATCATCAAAATTGGCTCTTCTGAAGTAGTTGAGGTAGAACCAACCATCTTACTATCTTGAGTTGGAAAAGGATCCTTCAAGACAGCAGGTTGTTGTGAACCTTTAACGAATTTTTCAACCTCTGCTCGATGTGGGCATTCCTTAGTAAAATGATCCTTGTCACAAATGTAACAAGGATAGCGAGGTTTGCGCTTTTCGTCATTGGATTCATTTTTATCAGTTTTCTCTTTTGAATTCTTTTTGTTTTTATTTTTTCCTTTCTTTTTACCACCGGATTTAGATTTAGCCGTAGATGTCTCTACGCCATGAATGTCGGCAGAAATTTCGAGGGAAGATTCTCCTTTCGGGGAATCTGGTAAAGTTATAATAGGAGAAGAATTCTTTGAAGAATTATTCTTAATGTTAGTATTGACTGTACCAATCATACCATTAGCGGCATGAGACCCTGAAGGAGCAGCAGCTATTGGACCTTGTTTTGTAAGGTCAGGGATTTTTTCGTGTAAAGTACCTGACTGCGTATAAACGAGGGCAAGGTACTGAGCTTGAGAAATTAATTTCTCTTCAGTAACAACACCAGCCTTAGCTACATCTTCAGTGATCTTGGGAAACAATGATTTAACAAGCCATTCCGCCAAAATTTGATCTGGAATGTAAACTTTCACCAAATTCCTTCTACATCGCCATTCATGAATATGATCAGAAATATATGTAGACATAGATTGTTTTAGTGAAGTTAATAATTCTGTGCCATTGTCGTATCTGACAGGCAACTGAAAATGAGTCAAGAAGGCAGTTGCTAACTGATTGATATTATTAAACGAGCCTCGTGGTAACTCAATGTACCATTTGGCTGCAAGACCAATAAGAGTTCTTTGGAAAAGACGTAAGCGAATCGAATCATCAATAATTGAATTAGATGCACACCAAAGGTTATAAGTCATGACATGATTTGATGGATCCTCTCCTGACTTACCTTCGAATTTCGGTATATCACTGAGCAACTTATGCGGCATTGGCGGCCAGTACGGATAATAGAAAATCAGATCATTCGTAAGGCGTATCAAATCAGGTAAATCCAAAGTTGCAATAAATGGTAACTAGCAGTTAGGGTCATGAAAACCTTGAGTAGCCAAAGCAGTTCCAGGAGGTGGATACCCAGGATAACTGGGAATCGGATTTGCGTTAGGAATTTTATAACCTCCCAGAAAACCAAGATTAACCGGACCAAACTGGGGTTGTTGAGGCTGCTGATAAGTATAGCCAGGGTACGGTTGATACTGATAACTTGGATTTTGTGAACTGGGACCGAATTGAGAATATCCTTGGTATGGTTTATAAGTGAATTACGGTTGACTTGTGACAACTGTACTTGTACTGGCTTGTCCTGCAGGCATCCTAACCTAAGTCTAAACTGAAGGTCCTGACTGGGGTACAAAGACTTGAGGGATTTGCAATGATGCAGGGATAGATGAACTCGGAGTTATAGATACTCCAGAAACAGGTGTTACAGTTTGGACAGATGTTGTAGATGTTGCAGCAGTTTGAGGTGGAGTCTGAGGTGTACTAGGCACAGACTGCTGAACAGAACTAGGTGCAGGAGTTTGAATAGTAGGCTGGACAGGTTGCTGGGTTGGACCAGAAACCAAAGGTTGCCCAGGTTCAAAAGGAAACTACACATTAGGCTGCATAGGCTATTGATACTGGGACGGATCCCACACCATATTCATTTCGGGGTATTGTCCCGCAGAAGGTTGAACGTAAGGACCATAACCTGGTTGAACATAGGGCTGATAAGTAAGTGGTAAATTTCCGGCTCCTTGAATAGATGACTGACCAGAAGGCTGTTGGTAACCTTGAATTGGGTACTGACCTTGAGGTTGATAACTCTAAGGTGCGTACTGAAGCTGGGGTTGATAAGGACCCTAAGGAGCATATTGAGCTTGGGGTTGACCCTAAGGCATGTACTGTCCTGAAGGTTGATATCCTTGAGGTATGTACTGTCCTTGGGGTTGTCCCCCAAAATAATATGATTCCACAGTTTGTCTTCGGAAAAAGCTACCTTGAGGTTGACCCCCAGGTGGTAACTAACTTCCTGAAGGTTTCCCCCCAGGCGGTAACTGACTACCTTGAGGTTTCCCCCCAGGCGGTAACGGATTTCCCTGATATTTCCTTCCAGGCGGTAACTGACTGCCTTGAGGTTGCGGATTCGGAATATTACCAGACATCATAAAGATTTTCTCTGCGTTCGACGTTTCATTTTTAATTCCACTTAAACTGGATGATAACACGCTTTCAATCGGTTGAGGAGCTGCCCCCGAGAAAGTACCAGACAGAGCCTGATATCCCGAAGGAACAGAAGGACCACCATATAAAAATTCTTCCGGTGTTTGGGAAAACATGGATGACTCTCCTAACATAATGGATGACGGATAGTAACCTCTGGGTGTTGGATGAAATGGAACTCGAGGTGGAGAAAAAGTGAGACCCAGATTCTCTAAAAAATTCGTTAAGGATAAATACCAAGAAGTAGTTCGAATAGGGCTGTAGAAAATTGATTCACGTTCCCTAAGATTTAAAGACTGAGGGCATTCAGGAAGAGATACCTCTTCGTCTGGATTAGTAAGTTCTTCAATAGAGATTAGTCCAGATGGAAAATCGTCAGTGACGATATTTCTTACCATAGGTGAACCAGGATCGCTAGAAGTTGGCGTAATAAATCCTGAGGATGTTTCCAAAACAGAAGGTTCAGTTTCGGGTTCGTCCGTTAGTTCACAAGTAGGAGAAATAGTACCAGTAACTTTAGAAACTGAAATCGGCTCTTGAATGTGTTCTGTTATAGGTGTTTGATAATCATGATGAACCACTATAGATGAAGTTCCAACTTCTGTTGATTTAATCCTACCGCTACTAGATGATACCAGAGCACGAAGCCCTTCAAGCTGACTTGGTGTATATTCAGGGGGTTTCCCTTGTAGTCTCCGGGATTGTCTCGGCAATTCCGCCACGATTAAATATTAAACTAATCACACACAAACAAAGAAAATTTCAATGAAAACACCTAAAGTCTCTAAAGAAACAAATAGTTGAATCACACGCTTAAAAATCTAAGAGTTCAAACCACACACAAACAGTAACTTCCCGTACCAAAAACACTAGTTGGTGATGAAATCCAACTTAGTAGAAATTCAATACAGAAAGGGCGGTTGGAACAGTTACCCCGACAACCTGCTTAATGAAACAGAATGGCACAAGTTTCCTCACAAAACCATCTCGTGTGAAGAGAACCCCCTAGAGAGTCCAAGTGAGTCTAGTCGACGTCTGCTCCAGGTACAGTGAGATATTTCCTTCACCGTCAGCTTGGGAAATAATCTTAAGTTTGTGGACACTAAGGTTACGAACAGTAACAAATATAACTGGGGGAACAGTCTACGATCTGATCCCACGTGCAAGGGTAGAGTAACAAAGCTCAATCCCCTTGAAGGTTCCTCGTCATGGTTAATCCGAGGTTTACCAATAAGTGACTCCAGGCTCCTCGACAATGGTTAATCCAAGGTTTACCGTTTGTAATGCGTGCAAAATCTTCTATCTTCCCCAATGAAATAGAATTGATTGTCTCAAAGGTTCAGATATGATCTCGTGATTGAATTCTTTAGGAGAAGCTTCCCAGATTATACAAATTACAATTGGATTTTATTTCCTACCGCAATATTTGTCTACTTGTTTGTTTTTTCTACCTTGAAGAGTTAATTACTCCCTACTCCAAGATACTAGCCTAAGCTATGTTGGTGATAAGAGCCCTAGAAAATAAAAAGATTGCTAGATGAATTTTAATTAAGTGTTACTTTTAAGAGCTGTTTCTTAAGTCAATGGGTGCGGAAATGAAACTCTAATGGTGTGAAGACTCGATTTCCAAAAGACACTAAAAATTGACCTAAAAATGATAATCAGATCGTTTCCTTTCAATGAAATTCTAATTAAGAAAGAGTTGGAGAATGCAATTCTTTTAATAAACAATTCCTTCTTTAAACGTAAAGAACAATTGAAAGAAAATATTTTTGTCTTTCCAACAATAACTCAAAATGAAACAAATTATCAAAGCTCATAAGAAAATCCTTTCACTTTCAAAAACTTGAAGCTACAAAACAAGTTTCCTTCAAAAGAAATCTACAAAATTTTAAAAGCACTCAAAACTATAAAGCTAATTCTAAGATCTACAAGTTTTAATAATTTAATTGAATAAAAACTTTAAGATTTGTTTGAAGAATGTTTTACTTAGTTATTCAGCAAACTAAGGATCTATTAGTTTAGAATAACAAACAGATAAAAAACACTCAAATATTTTTTTATAAAAAATGAAATTCAAAAAACCAATAACAAAGTTTATTTTCGAAGATTTGCAAAGAAACAGGTAGCTCTATTTCTCAATAAAGGATGATTTCACAATCAGGTCAGATTCATCAAAAACAAAATACCAATGTAATCTCAGGACTTCAAACAATCAATGCTTTGAATCGCTACAAAGACCAAGTGAAAAATAATCGAAAACGCAAAACTTCTAGAAAATCATCAAAACACCAATACTGCTAAGATTCATTCACAGAAAGCTTTTGACAGAAACAATCATCAATTTGGGTAGAAACCAAAAACTCTAAATAAAAAATAAAGGTAAACTAAAGAAATAAATCTAAAGTTTTTCAAAATTTTAACAGGGTCTGCAGGCTTGCAGAAGTAACATGTGCGGTACCGCACTGTTTGCTCAAGAAAATATGCAAAACTACCCGCACTGTGAAAATAAGGCAAAGTGTGGTCCCAGGAAAAACTAGAAAAAAACATAAAAGATCTAAATTTTTTCAAAAACAGAGAAAACCTAAGCTACCCAGGCAGATTTCTATCAATCAAAAACTAGGAAAAACGTTTCCTCAAATCAAAATAAAAGAGAACCAAAAACAACAAGTTCTTTCCCCAGTGGACTCGCCAATTTGTTGTGTGGATTAATCTGTCTTGCGGACAAGACCGATCTCCCTAGTACTAAAAGTATCTAGCAACAAACAGCCAAATAAACTAATTTTTCTCTAAGCATATATGATTTACAAAAAGCTCTATAGAGGTGTAAAAGACTTACCATATGTCCAGCGCTTGTTTGAAGTCGTTGTTGTCCCTCGTGCGCTTGAAGGAGTTTTCCTCGTAAACCTGTAGTCACAAACAAGCGAAAAATTACATAGCACCTGTATAGAAATCATCATAAACCATGCTTATCATAGTGATCAAGGAATCTATGAAATAAACCATTAACTGAAAGCTTATTGAGAAAAATGAGTATATTTGTATTAATTTCAAAAGAAGGAAAACCTTACAACCTGAACCTTGATGTTGCACAGGCCTTCCCGGGGTCTGAAGAAGGAGTCTCCTCTACTTTGATAAGCTCTGCACTCCTCCAACCAAGACAAATAGAGGTATGTAATCTCTCCTCACAAAATTCTTAGTCAACTGAGTCTGAATCTCAATAGCACTTAACTTCAAATATTGTAAAGCTTGAACTTCCTTTGAGGCTACCCAATGCCTCTTTTTATAGTGGAAAAGAGAAGGTTTTCTATTCCAACTATGAAGGGATAGAATCATCCTTCAAAGGGATAAGCTCCTCACATCAAGGGGTTAGCTCCATAAGGTAAGGGATACATGCACCTCATAAGAGCGGTTTTATCACCGCAAGATATTTCCTAGAAGCTTCTAGAATTCACTTTTATTGAGCTTTTTGGAATTTACTTGTGCATTTTTTATCTTACAGGGGTTCGCACCTTTAACACAAATAAAATGCATTCAGGTACACAAGAGAGCTGAACATTAGGTGCAGGACCACAGGCAAGATAGAGAGAAAGTGCGACACCAAAGTTTAGGATATTTTTAGGAACATTTCTCTGATTTTCAAGGCTTGACATGAGGAACTGATATATTAGACTTGCATAGGGAGAAGTATGAGTAATAATGAGCTCATACACATAGCAGAATGTGAAGATGAAAATTTTCAGTGTAGCAGTACAATTATTTTGTCCTCATCGTGTTGCTCCACTGCCAGCGAACCTCTCGGTCTCGGTGGAGTCACTCCCTAGGAGTCATGAACGTTGGCCCACTGCCAGCGAGCCTTGTCAGTACCTCGGCGGAGTCGTTACATCACCTCTCTGCGCGGGAAGCCTTTCTCAATCCTTTACCCTTTATTAGTGTTCTATTGCACTTATTTTGAATGTGCCTGAGGCAGTTATTTAGATGTGCTCATGGCACTTATTTGAGATGGGAAATTTTTGCCTGGGCGGATGAGGGATCCTGACTTATTTTTCTTGCAGAGAGGTTGCTCCTGGTCTGATATGAGGACTTTGGTTTTTTTGGAATGCCCTGATGTAACCCAGAGTAACTCTGTTCCCTTCCGATCTAGTTACCGCTGTATCGCACTTTCTTTTTGCAGACACCCTCTCAAACTTTCTAGGTGGGCTCCCCACGCTTGATGGCTTGAGCTAGGTCACGTGCTACCTTTAGGTGCCAATTACAAGCAAGCTTTTACCACCTTCATGTCTATCAGGAAAGGCCTCCCATCAACATAGAACCTATTGCAGTGTGCCAATTGTGTGGCTCTGACAAGTCCTTCCGTTTTTTATCATATATATATATATATATATATATTATGACAAAAAATGGAACGAAAGAGGAAACTATGGTACAAGGATAAGATAGCCCTCTAAGGGCTGATAAGTGAAGTAATGTTTGAGGTCATGCCTGTTTACCGGGAGGACCTCGACTCTTCCCTCAAGAGTTTGCAGTCTAAACGTGTGGGAACCTAATTTCTCCTTAACTTGGAAAGGACCTGTCCACAGTGCTTGGAACTTGGAATGTTTTCCCTTTTGTTTGTGAGATTTATCCCACTTCAGGACCAGGTCTCATCAAAGTTTTTATTCCCTGCATATTTTCTATCAAACCATCTTTTGATGCAGCTTTGGTGGGTGGCGAACTTTTCCCGGGTTTTTTGTTTTTCTTCCTCCAACTTTAGTAGGTTGTCAATCCAAGTCTGCAAGGTGGGGCATGGGGTACCATGACATTCTTGGGACAACTGAAGGGTAGGGAGGGATAAATGGGGAGGAAGAACTGCTTCTTTTCCATACACGAGAAAATACGGGGAGGTTCTGATCCGGATTTATGTAGGAACGCAACAGAATAAACATATAAACATAAATACAGAGATGCGGCGGAAATAACACTTCATTTCATTAATATCCACGAACTGAATTTTGCTTACAGACAGAATGGAAATAAAACTAGCTAGGGCGCTGGTAGCTATCTCTGAGAAGAGATGTGGCGGCTACAGGCCTCTGAACTGTGTTACAATGAGGCTCGAGGGCCTATTTATCATTTAGAAACAATGGGAAATCCTAAAAAGCCAAAACCCTAACCCTAGGAGATGAAGCGCCAAAACTATGGGCCCCGTTTGGGTAAATTGGTGTTTCAACTTCCCAGGGGCGTAACTTTGGCATACGATCTCTGTTTGACGCGTACCATACCTCGTTAGAAAGATCTATCCGAGGACTACAAATTTGGAATGTGCAACATCGGTCCATGGACCCATGTTGCACTCCGTTTTCCCAAAAAACGTCGTTTAGGGCCTCAAAACGGCTCCGGAAGTTTAGGACCCGAAAAACTGCTAAAAATAGTAAACTGTGCCGAAACTGAAAAACTGAAATATACAATGGTGGAGCCCCAAGTGGAATAGGCGGGTGACCACCAATATCCACCTGGATCATTCCTCCCCCCTTAGGAAGCAATGGTCCCCATTGCGTTAAGTTCCTCCATGGGATGAGGAAATTTCTGCTGAACTTGGTCCCTGGTGAACCACTTTCCTTGGTGCAGGAGTTGGCCAGCTTTGACAACCCGATATAGTTGGATCTTCTGCTGGCGAGTGTCCTTGATTTGCATGTCCATGATGCAATCTGTGGTGGCCTGTTCCATGCAGTCTGGATTTAACTTAGTTGGTGTGAGTTGTTCTGCAATGTCCGAGGTGTCCAGTAGAGGTGGGAAGTAAGGACGAAGGCGATCCACATTGAAGACTGGGTGCAGATCAAGGAATGGTGGAATACTGAGCTCGAAGGCATTGTTCCCTACAGCCTTGGTGATGGTGTACGGCCCGTATCGGAGCGGGCGAAGCTTGCGGTGGGGTCCAGTGAGGCGCTCCTTCTGCAAATGTAGCCATACTTTGTCACCCACCTGGAAGTTGTGTGGCACCCGGTGCTGATCATGGCGTTGCTTGTACTTGGCATTGGCTCTGTCCAATATATCATGAACCTGTTGGCGGATGTGTTGAATGCGCTCGATGAAGCTACTGGCTTTGTCAACTTCAGACTGGACATGAGCTGAATTGGCCTGAGCAGCTGCAAATGGCATGGCTACGTCAATGGGGCATAGTGGCCGGAATCCCAAGCCCACCTGAAAGGGGCTATGGCCGATTGAACTGTGGAGAGCCCAATTATAACTATGTTGTACATAAGGGAGGCTCTCGTCCCATGTGCGTGGATGCTTTGAATTGTACATGCGCAGAATGTGTACAATCATTCTGTTGACAACCTCTGTCTGGCCATCTGTTTGGGGATGGAAAGCTGTGGACTTGGTGAGCTTGGTATCCAACATCGACCAGAGGCTGGACCAAAATGTGCTGAGGAACCTGCTATCCCGATCTGATATGATAGACCGTGGGATCCCAAAGTGCACCCACACTCGTTCAAAGAAGAGTTTAGCAGTGGCTTCTGCTGTGATATTCTTCTTGCAGGCCCCCATAATGGCCATCTTCGAGAATCTGTCGACGACCACAAAAACACAGTCATTTCCCCGCTTAGTAGAAGGCAGGCCCGACATGTAATCCATGGAGATGGATTCCCAAGGTCGACTAGGGGTAGGTAGAGGAGTATATAGGCCTTGCTTCTTGATGGTCGGTTTGGCAATGGCACAAGCAGTGTAGGATCTGATGTGCTTCTCGACATCCTTCCGAAGGTTCGGCCAATAGAAATACTTCTGCAGGATTGCTACTGTTTTCTCGACCCCGAAATGCCCAGCGACTCGACTGTAGTGTGCTTCCCATATCATCTTGGCACGCTCGCTTGAAGGAACACAAAGGTGTCCCAGGTGACATAAAAGTGCATCTTGGAGGTGAAAATTTGGAACTTGCGTGCCCCCAAAGAGTGCCTTGTAAGTGTGGCCGAATTCTGGGTCACTCTCATAGAGAAGCGGCCAATCAGAAGTCTCGTGCCCACAAGAGTTGAGCACGGTGGTGAGCGCCACGATCGGTGGTCGGCTGAGGCAGTCTGCAACATTATTGGTGCTACCCTTCTTGTACTTGATGTTCAAATGAAACTGTTGCTGATATGTGGACCACTTCTGATGGCGATCATTCTGCAACTTCCCTTGTGTCTGTATGAACTGCAGGGGCCGGTGGTCTGTGTGGATGATTGTTTATTTCCCCAAAATGTAATGCTTCCATTGTCGATAGGCTTGCACAATGGAATACATTTCTTTGTCATAGGTGGGATACTTGCGAACTGTCTCAGGCAATGTCTCACTGTGATATGCCACTTGATGTCCCTGTTGAGTAAGAACCGCCCCAATAGCATAGTCAGAGGCATCTGTCTCGATCTCAAATGGCTGCTGCAAGTCTGGTAAGGTGAGCACTGGGGCAGAACAGAGGCGATTTTTCAATTCTTTGAACGCCTTCTGTTGAGGTTCCGACCAAAAGAATTTTGCTCTCGCTCCCCCTTTGGTGACTTGACTCAAGGGCCAAGTGATATGAGAGAATCCCAACACGAATCTACGGTAGAAATTAGCAAGACCCAGAAAGCTGCGAAGCTCTGTTATAGTAGTCGGGGCTGGCCAATCCCGAATGACTTGGATCTTGGCTGGATCCACATGCACCCCCCTTTCATCAATAATGTATCCCAGATATTGAACCCGGGTCATGCCAAAAGTGCACTTCTCCAAATTGGCACACAACTTGTCTTGCCGCAGTGTTTGGAGGACTTGTCGGATGTGGTGAAGGTGCTCTTCCCAAGTCTGGCTGAAGATCAGAATATCATCCAAGTACACCACTACAAATGAGTTGGTGAATGGCCTCAAGATGTCATCCATCATCCTCATGAAGGTGGCGGGAGCATTCGTCAACCCAAAAGGCATGACCAGCCATTCGAAAATGCCTTCCTTGGCTTTGAAGGCCGTCTTCCACACATCGGAGGGTTCAATTGGTACCTGGTGATACCCAGACTTCAGGTCAATCTTGCTGAAATATTTTTCACCTTTGAGTTGATCCAGAAGGTCATCAATCCGTGGGATTGGGTACCTATTCCGGACAGTGATCTTGTTCAGCGCCCGATAGTCAATACAGAGTCTCCACGTCCCATCCTTCTTCTGTACCAACACGATCGGGCTCCCACAGGGCGATGAACTTGGTCTGATGTGACCTTTCTGCAACAGCTCCTGAATCTGCCTCTTGATTTCATCATTCTCCAGAATAGAGCGCCGATAGATCGGTCCATTAGGTAGCGGCGCACCGGGGGTCAGATCAATCGGGTGCTTGACCTGACAGTGCAGAGGAACCCCTGTGGGTGAGGTGAATATGTCCCCGTACTCCTCCAAAACCTTATCCATTTGTTGTTGTTGTGCAGAGGAGCCCTGTCTGGAGGTCGTGGCCACAGTCTTCTTCTTGCCCTGGGGGCGGATCATCAGGAAAATGAATTTCCTGGTTTGGGAAATGAGCTTACTGCATTGTTTTGCAGTAACCAAAGAGATAGCCGCAGGAGGTGGTACCTTTGGTATCCTGTACAACTTATTTCCCAAAGTAACAATAACAGCACGAGGTCGAGACTCATACACAGCATGACGCTTCCACAAGTATGGTTGTCCTAATAATACATCAGAAACATCAATAGGATCAACGTCACATAATACCTCATCCGTGAAGGGCTTGATGCTATAGGGAAGGCGACACTGCCGGCTGACGCGGAGATCTCGTCCTTGGTGAAGCCACCCGATGGTGTATGGATGTGGGTGAGCTGTGGTCGGCAAGCCCAACCGCTTCACGGCGTCTGCTGAAATGAGGTTCTTTTGGCTCCCATTGTCGACAATGAACTGTACAGGGGAGCCCTTTACCCACATCTGGGAGTGGAAGAGACGTTCCTCCTCCTCTCGATCTTCCGGTTCCTCCTTCTGGACCTTTGTAGTGGCAACAGTGGCGTTGGGCTCCGCATCAATAATCTGTTTCCCTTTTTCATTCCCCTTTTCAGGTTCTGATTCGGAGTCAGAGCATGCATCTGACTCAGAAGCCCTCATCTCGGCCACTAGCGACTGCTTGGCCCGACACTCACTTGTGTTGTGAGTGGAGCTCTTATGGAACTCACACCACTTTCCCGTGTCCTTCTTTGGCTTTACGGTGTTGTTCTTGTCTTGTGGCTTTGACGGGTTGTCTTTAGCCTCCATGCTCTGTCCTTTGTTCTGCGGTTTGGAAGCACCTTTTCCTTGCTTTTGATTCGCAGATCCAAAGTCTCGCTTCTTCTGTTTGAATTTCTGCTCAATCTTGGCAGCATACCGGTATGCCGTACCAAGCGAGGAGATGTCGAGGAACTCCATTTCCTCCTGAATGTATCTGTGCAGAAAATTGCGATACTTTAGCACCAAATGTTTCTCTGAATCTTTGATACCCAACTTTGTGCGCAGGGTATGGAACAGATTCGTCAGCTCGTGCACATCTTGATCCCTTTGTTGTCGCAGCGTGGTCCATTGCATGTACTTGTCCTCATAGCTCCCCACGGGATAGTATTGTTCCTTGACGGCGTCTCGGAAAGAATTCTGAGTTGGTACGGCCGAGAACAGAGAGGGTTCTGTCTGGTCCTTGTTCTCACAGTAGGTTTCCCACCAGTCCTTAACATGGGGGGTAGCTTTGAGGAGTGCAAAAATAATCTTCTCCCGGTCTGAAAAGTCATGAACCGAGAAATATCCTTCTAACAGATTCAACCATTTATCTACAACATCTGCGTCTATTTGACCCTCAAATATGGGAATGTCAAAATTTACTTGTACCTTAAAAGGTGTTGCGCCTCCAGAGTGGCTGCTGGATGCAGATGCGCCGCCGGTGGGTAGCCGTTGAAGGATCTGAGCAAAGTTATCCATCATCACGTTCCTTTGTCTTTCGAGGGCCTCCTCGAGCAATATTTTGATAGGATCTCCTGCTCCCTCATCTTTCTTTTCATCCCCCATGGGCGTCCGTCGAGGTTTGCGAGGCCGATCTTGCAAAGGTTCCACCAGATCAAGCCCTAGCTCCTTATACCCCGACCTCGTTGGGGACATGCAAAGAAGGATCGAGAAAAAGCAGACCGCTCTGATACCACTGATCCGGATTTATGCAGGAACGCAACATAATAAACATATAAACATAAATACAGAGATGCAGCGGAAATAACACTTCATTTCATTAATATCAAAGAACTGAAATTTGCTTACAGACAGAATGGAAATAAAACTAGCTAAGGCGCTGGTAGCTATCTCTGAGAAGAGATGTGGCGGCTACAGGCCTCTGAACTGTGTTGCAATGAGGCTCGAGGGCCTATTTATCATTTAGAAACAATGGGAAATCCTAAACAGCCAAAACCCTAACCCTAGGAGATGAAGCGCCAAAACTATGGGCCCCGTTTGGGTAAATTGGTGTTTCAACTTCCCAGGGGCGTAACTTTGGCATACGATCTCCATTTGACGTGTACCATACCTCGTTAGAAAGATCTATCCGAGGACTACAAATTTGTAATGCGAAACATTGGGCCATGGACCCATGTTGCCCTCCGTTTTCCCAAAAAACGTCGTTTAGGGCCTCAAAACGGCTCCGGAAGTTTAGGACCCGAAAAACTGCTAAAAATAGTAAACTGTGCCGAAACTGAAAAACTGAAATAGACAATGGTGGAGCCCCAAGTGGAATAGGCGGGTGACCACCAATATCCACCTGGATCAGGTTCCTAGGGAGGATTTGGGCGTGACACGGTCGGCCCAAAGAGCGTTGTGCCAGTTGCACTGGTGGGATAGCAAGGTCTTCTTAATGATGCAGATAAGATTTTTATTAGTTGACTCAGCTAACCCATTTCCTTGGGGATAATAATTTGCAGAATGTTTAAGAACAATACCATTTTCCAGAGCAAAATCATACAATTTAAAAGATGAAAAATAAGTTGCATTATCAAAAACCAAGGAAGTTGGAACACCAAACCTGGTGATGATGGAATGAGTAACGAATTATATTACCTCTTTATCATTGATTTGGTGTAAAGGTGCTACTTCGACCCACCTGGTGAAATAATCGGTAGCAGTAAGAATATACCGATGTTGCTTGGAGGAGTGAGGTATGATTTCACCAATCACGTCCAAACCCCACTGTTGAAAGGGTTCCTCCACTGCTACTGATAGTAGGGGAGTGGCTGGCCACGCTTCCCGGTTTGCGAATTTCTGGAATTAAGTGCATTTATGGACATATGCATGCACATATCTAAAAAGAGTTGGCTAGTAGTATCCTACGTGCATTATCTTGTGGGCGGTGGTATCGCCTGCAAAATGACCTCCAGCTGGTCCGTCGTTCAGCTCGGCCAAGATTTTCTGTGCTTCATCATGTTCCAAGCAGTGTAGCAGGACTCCATCGTAATGTTTCTTGAAAAGCTTACCCTGGATCAGCTGGTAATATGCAGCTTTGAGTCTTATTGCGCGTTTCTGTCGGGAAGTTAGAGCAGGGTCTAGGATTCCATGGGCTAAATATCCCGAAATGTCAGAGTACCAAGAAGGGCTTCTCTGTTGAGGTGCGTGGTCACTTTGATACATGTCGATTTCCTGTTCCCAACATTCTTCTTCAAATCCATGTGAACTTTTAGCCGCCACAGCCATTTGGCATAGTCCTTGTCCTTTAACGGTGTGTGCTGGTTTAAACTCTAAGTCATACTCTTGCAGGCACGCCACCCAGGTTCCCCGCCTCTCGCCTAGCTCCTGCTGCACGAACAGTGAGCGGACAGCTGGGTGGGGAACGAAAACCGTGACATGGTTTTTTAAGATGTAAGGCCTGAAATTCTTGACTTCTTTGTAGACTGCATAGGCTTGCTTTTCGATTTCAGGGTAGTTCAATCATTAGGGCAATTTTGAGGTCTAAAATGGGCCTCCTAAGAAAAATATACAACCAAAAGAAAATTTATGAGAACCTATAGGATAAGTTCAACCTTAGGGAGATAAGTTCAAAACACGTGTTGAAAAAGTAGTTTTTTCTTTTTTCCCTCTAAAATTTGATGATGTAATCAAATATTATTTTATTATTTCCACTATTATTTTATAATTTCCTTAGAAGGCCCATTTTAGACCTGAAAATTCCCCTAATGTCAGCTCCTTGTAAACCAGTACTCATGAAGGATATAGGCCGTTCATCATTGTTGCTGTTTTTCTGCTTGAGGACAGCTACGAATGATGAGTCTGAAGCGAAAGTATACAGGATAAAGCTTCTGCTAAAATATGGACTCTGGAGGGATGGTGCTTCAGCTATAGCCTGCTTGATTTTGTTGAAGGCCTCCTTCTCTAGCAGATTCCATTTGAAATCGCATTCTTCTTGATCATCCCCTGCAAAGGCTTGACTATCTAGGCGAAATCCGATATGAATTTACGTTCAAAATTGATTTTCCCCAGGAAAGATTGCATAGCTTTTTCACTGCTGGGGGGGGGGGAATCTGGGAAATGGCTTTCGCCCACTCTGGATCTACAACAATGCCTTGCTTAGTTATAATGTGGCCCAAAAAATTCCCTTCTGCCACAGCGAAAACACTCTTCTTCGGGTTGAGTGAAATCCCGTACTTCCTGCACCTTTCGAAAATTTGCTTGAGGTGGCGTAAATAATCACCCCAGTGTTTTGAAAACACGGTGACATCGTCCAGATAGACTACTACGCTCTGCCCTATCAAACCACGGAAAGCTATATCCATGGCCCGTTGGAAGGTTTCCCCCGCGTTTATTAATTCGAAGGGCATGCGTCTGAACGTGAAAGTTCCCCATTTGGTTCGAAAAGTAGTTTTCAATCTGTCTGGCTCAGCTACCAGCACTTGGTTGTAGCCGGAGAATCCATCCAACAAGGAGAACATCTCGGATCCAGACACAGCTTGAAATATTTGTTCCATTGGAGGCACCAGATAATTATCTTTGTTTGAGGCCTGATTTAAATTCCGGAAATCCACGCACAAACGGATCTCGCTAGACTTCTTCCGTACAGGGACCAAATTTGACACCCATGTGGAGTGGCGAACTTTGAAGATGATGCGTGCATCCAAAAGCTTCTTAAGTTCTTTCAGAATCATTGGTTCCAAATTAGGATTCACTTTTCTGAGCTTCTGTTGGAAAGGCTTCACGCCTTCCTTCATGGGTATCACATGCTGAATAATCCGAGTATCGTACGTACGTAAATCATCATACGTCCATGCAAATACGTCTCGATACTTCCGAAATATTTGGGTGAAGGCCCGCTTCTCCTGGTCGGTACAGTCTTTCCCAAGGTTGATGAACTTTGGGTTCTCATCTGATCCCAAGTTCACTTGCCGATGTACCAAGGTGGAACTTTGTACATTATTATTTGGGAGCCCACGGAATCGGCTTTGTAGATCAAAGAGATTTTTCAGTGACACTATCCCCTTGGGCATGGGGTTCTCCTTGCGTTTATCATGCTCTTCCTGCAAAGCTTGATCGTGATCTACCTCATCTATTGCCGCATCCTTGAATACTTCAGCGTTGAGCATAAATTCCAAGATCTGTTGATCATCATCAAAAACGCGTAAATTAGTAATATTATCTAGCATGGAGAGTCTATACATAACTTCAATAGAAAATCCATCCCTCAAAGGGGTAAATCTAGCAGCAGCATTAGCCAGAGTATCAGCTGCTACATTATGCATTCTAAGAATAGATTTGATTCCAAACGCATCGAAAGCAGAAATAAGACGCCATACCTCTTGTTGATAAGCTTTTAAATGCGGAGACAAACAATGAATGGTATTGCGTACCTACCGAGTAATGATCTCAGAGTCTCCAATGACTTGTAAGCACCTTACCTTTAGATCCAATGCCTTCTTGAGTTTGAGGATTAAAGCTTCATATTCAAAAGTATTGTTGGTGCACTGGAACTCAAGCCGACATGAAATCAAGAATTTGTTCTTTTGAGGGTCCAGCAAGATGCAGCCCGCACCAGCTCCATCATGGGTCTTGGAACCATCATAGTACAAGGTCCATACGTCATTTTCTGGCTCCTTCAGGGTTGTAGGTTGGGGTAGGATTTCGGTTTAGTGTGAGATGGGAGTGGCTTGGTATTCTGCGACGAGTGTTAGTTCAGACTGGATCTCGGGGTCTACTGGAAACTGAGGAGGATGGTAACATATGAAAATGGCTTCCAAGAAGCACATGCCAAGCTCCTCCTAGGAAAAACTGATGGGTTCGTTAGTATCATCCAAATAATTCATAGTATATTTCATATATGGTTCGCTTTCGACCCTGATTTGGTTATTCCGGCCCTTGTAAGGAAGCCACAGGTGGGACTAGTCGGTGGCAAAATACCCTTGCAGCTTGCTAGACCAGTATCTGCTAAGTAATAGGCCGTAGGCTTCTGGAATGTCGACAACTACAATGTCAATACATTGGTGGACTCTAGAGTTGGACGAAAGGCGGATTATGACGTTATTTAGCTCTCCTATGGCTGGCACCTACAATCTGTCAAGTTGGATGATCCTCGCGTCAGTTTTGTTTGGGCGGATGTTCAACTTATTACACATAGATAGGGGCATGACGTTTGTGGATGCGCCGGAGTCAACTAAACAGTTATGGACATTGAAGTTAAAAATCTCAAAAGATAATAGGAAGGGAGGAGTAGATCCCCTAGAATTTGCATTGATAGCGTTCACAATAGACTGAACACTCGGACTGGCTTGCGCGAACGTATTTCTCACAGGCTTAGTAGTTGAGGTATTGGCGAAGGCTTTAAGAATGAGTTCTCGTTGATTTGTGATGCGGGAAAGCTTGTAGAGGGAGATGTTAGCTCTGGTTTTCTTCATGTCCTCTACAATGTTATAAGTGGATTCAGATTGAGGACAAGGCTCGGTAGTGGTTTTGGGGGACCCCACCAGGAGCTTGCTCTTTTGATTTGCTCAGGTGTTGTTATTCATGGGCTTCTCAGGAACAACTTGTTGTTCATTTCCTGGGGGAAGAATTTTCCTTAAGAAAGCCCTTTTCTTCTCCTCAAAGGACTGTTCGGGGACCAGTCCTTTGCTCCTAAGGCTATAATTTCATACAGGTTGGGCCTTAGGATTGTCTGCCATGTTGATATCAGTCATGGTAAGATTGTTTTCCCCGCAGATTATGTCAAACGCAAGAATAGAGGACCCCGGTTCTTCATCCGAGGGAAAATCTTCATCATGGTTAGAAAAATCATCCTCCCCCACATTCCCTGGTGTTTGATCGTCCAGAAGCTGGTTTATTACTGCATTCATGCTGTCGATCCATTGTGGGCATGTTTTTTCAGAGTGGGCAGCCTGGTGGAAAGAATAGAAGTTATCTTTTCCTATTTCTTCCACGTTGAGAACAATGTTCGGGTTAGATGGAGGTCGGCTGGTGTTGGGGTTACTCTTTCTGAAAAAGGGCTTGGGTGCCTTAGTGATAGTCATGGATTCTATACCCTTTCTCTTCAGGTCGGAGACTTCATTTGTCAGTAGCTTGAGGGTCTTTGCTATACTCTCGAGGTCAAAAGCATCCTTATCCTTATTCGCGGTTTTGGGTGTGGAGGACTGACCTTTCTTCGTGATTGGTTTATGGTCATCTCTCCCCTCGTGATCGATGGCTCCTATAGAAAGCATGTCTCTTTCTACAGCGAGGGCGACTGCGTAGTTTGCTGCAAGGGTAGCCCGAGCTTCGCATTTTACGAAGACGGCGATATCCCTGGGGAGAGCCTCTGTATAGTAATATATGGTAATAGAGTCATCCAATGCCAGGTTGGGGGGAAAATTTTGCAGTATGGTAGCAAAGCGCTGATTGAATTCTTTAACCTTCTCTTTCTTATGGCACTTAATGGTGCTTAACTCCATGAGGAGCATGGAAGGGGTTTTTTCCTCTGAAAATTTCTGCAAGAACGCGCGACGGAACTGGTCCCATGACGTAATGGAGGCACTTGGGAGGGAATGGTACCAGGTGGCCGCTTTATTTTCAAGAGTGCGTGGAAATAGGCGGCAAGCAACGTCATCTGTTTGAACCCTCATGATTTGAAGGGAAAGATAGAAGCTGCTTATATGATCCTCGACCAAGGTGCCTTTCTCGGGATCAAACTTGGGGAGATGCTTCTTGGGGTGCCTAGGCAGGTCGTGGAGGGGGCCCAAAAGATCTAATGGGGACTGGGCCATCCAGGCAAGTGGTTGTACTCTCATAGCATGCTCGTGGTGCCTGATCTCAGACTCAGATTCACTCCCGTACCTGACACCGATGCTTCTCCCTCATGGCGAGACTGTTCATCTTGATATCTCTCACGGTTGGCCATGTCTCTAAGATATCCCCAATTGTAGACAGGAGACCTATTTGGGTTTGGGTGACGGTGGTTGGCACGGTGTCCTTGGCCACGACCTCTATCTCCTCTACCTCAAGTCCTGCGGCCTCTATTCCCCTCACCTTCATTTCTGCGGGCTCTATTTCCCTCACCTTCATTCCCGCGGGCTCTACTTCCCTTGCCTTCATTTCTGCGGACTCTATTCTTCTCACCTTCATTCCTGCGGGCTCTATTTCCCTTGCCTTCGTTCCCTTGGCCTCTATCTCCATCACCTTCCCCAGGTGGGGGGTGTGCCTGGTTGTTGTTCCGTTAGGCTTGGTTGGGCTGAGGGTCAAGGAAGTGTTCAGTCATGCCAAATTCCTTCTCTTCACCCACTTGGAGCTCAAGAATCAGTTTTTTACTCTGGACAGCGGTGGCGAGGTCTTCAACCATGAGATTCACCAATTGGGGTATGGAACTCACCAGAGCACCAGTACGAGTGATGTTTTCAGCAGGAGTCCTAGTATGGGTCAAGAAATTCATGATTGGGGCATATCGCAAATCCTTGATGAGATTGCGGGAAGCTGGGCGCAAGGCTCTCAACTGTTCTCTGGTAATTTCATAAGAAGGAACCTCCTCCCCTGTAATATCTTCCAAAGGAGGATGGGTAGTATCATCGTTTATGACCTCCCCATGGGGATTTTGTGATGGAATTTTTCTTGTATGCTGGGAGGATGCCATTCAGGCCCTCCTTCTAGCACCAAATACGTTGACAGGAAAATCTGTCTAGCCAACAGTAGGGGATCTCCCCAGTAGAAAGTCACAATTATACCTTGAACCATTTGGGATAGGGATCCCGTCCGGGGTGTGGGTCCAGCTACCACTTAAGTCACCTTCCCTTTGGTCTCAAAAGAATGCGATTGAACCTTCAGACACACACTTATTCAAATGATACAAGATAAATGATTGATGCGTTAAACACGTATATAACACTATGCATAGCGAGACAAATAATAAAGCATAGACGCCGAAGGAGGTGTTGTTAACAACACATCATTGGGGTTATGCTTGTAGGCTGTTATAACCACCAAAGAAACAATTCTTTATGGCGAGATGCCCCCTTTACATTCGTGAAAGATAAAACAAATGCTAATAAGCAAAGTCATTAACATCCATTAAGAAAGCAAAACGAACTAAACATCATTAACACAAGGACTGATAACCATAATGCGTAAATGATGCCACTAAAAGTGCAGCTTCGTTAACCAAAATATTTTTGAAACTATATAAGAAATACTCATAGTGTTCGCACAGAAAAACACATCAGTTCCAAAAGGAGTTTAAAAAAGTATCTGTATTCATATGCACAAGAGTGTTATCTTTCAATACAATGTTGTATAGCTCTTAAGTCCCAAAAAAAAGATCTTTTACATTTTCCCCAGAGGGAGTTTTATAGATCAAAACTTTCCCTTTGGGCTTCCTGACTCTTCGCCTGCCTGAGTGTTGAATTTCCTTACGATCCGGAAGGGAACTGCGACCTGTGACCTGGCTGGGCAGTGCGACCTACGACTAGGCTGGGCAGCGTGACCTGCGACCTAGCATGGCGATGCGACCTGCGACCTGTTTCCAAATGCTACCAGTGATCTACTGCCACTGGGTTATGAAGATGTGCGCATAATTGTGAGGTTAGGGGCATCAATCTGCTGTCCTTTGAGGAAGTCTTTCCAGGTCTGATACTATGCTGCTATGGGAGAAACCAGAGGGACCTCTTCTTTCAACCGATGCATGCACTCCAAAGCGTTTGGGACTAGAGTTTACTTCTTCTGCGAGATCAGGTTGGAAAGAGACGCGAGCTTGGTGTAGATCCAGAATGGCATGACAAGAAACTGGCAAAAGTTCTCTCGTGACGCTGCAAGATCAGGAGTGGCAGCAGCTTGCTTTATGGGCCGCAAAAATGACTGGATCTCCTAATCCACCTATTCCTAGGTCTTCCCCTCGTCCAATGCACCCAGCGAAGGAATGTGGTGAAGGACGTGCATCGAATCGATGCCACTGATCAGGTGTGCATATGCAGCCATTGCCTTGTCTAAGTCCTTGGATAGCTTATCCTTGGACTGCATTTTCATACGGATTTGGACTTTGGTATCTTGCGTGTGAATACAGTCCTTCTTTGGAAAAAGTTCAGGAGCCTGAGGTTACCGCACTGTCTAGTACATCATTCTGTCCAAGGCAGCTGAGGCCTCCTTCAGCTGCTCGTGCTTTTGCTTAGTCTCCGTCTGGGCTCTCACCAATGGGGCGACTGTTTGTTTTATGGTAAAAATTTCCCCATAAACTTGCCTCATGGTAGCCTCTAATATATCGAACTCTCTTTGAACGGTAAGCGGAACTTCATTGACAGGGGAAGTTTTGTTTCGGAGTTGCTGAACCTCCTCTCTCAATGCCATATTTTCCTATTCTGCCCTTTTCTCCCGCTGCTCTGCTTCTTGTAGCCTATTTTGTAGAGAAACGATCTCTCTACTCATTCTGGTCACATTCTCTTCCGTGGCCGCAGCGAAGGTTGTGCCATCCGATGCTATCATCATGGGATTAGTCCTAGTATCGAGGAATATGTTTTTTCCGGTTGCGACTATGGATGCGGCGGAAGGATTTTGCGCCAGGCATCTTCTTTTCTCCTGTTGGATTTTGAAGGAGAATTGATCGAACGTGAGCCTGGTGAGGTCGAATACCTCATCCTCTTGCCCCTGGGAGGAACTGACATCAGAGAGCGTGGCTCGTGTACTGACTAGAGGTACCTCAAGGGAAGATACCTCGATGTTCTCTAGCATTTCATCCTCCTCTTCTTTCTTTTTCTTTTCTTCCTCTTCTCTTCGTAGGCGTTCGGCTTTTGCCTTTTCATGCTCTCTCTTCCGCCTGAGCTCTACTTCTACCACTGCTTCTAATTTGGCTTTCCTTTTACACTCAGCTACTATAGCTTGCTCTGCTTTCTTTTGGTGGTCAAATTCCACTTTATCTAACTCTTTCTTGAGTTCCTGTTCTGCTGCAGCCTCCGCGTCTTGTTTCTCCTTTTCCTTCTTGGCCTCCTCGGCCTGATTTTTCTTCTGTTCTAACCTTAGGCTATTCTTACGCTTATCCTCATCCTCTTTCATTTTCTTCTCTCTCTCTTGTTGGGATTTGGCCTCTATTTCTTTCTATTGGGTAGAAGTACTATGCCCTGTACTGGTTCGAGGATTTTTAGCCAGAGAAGAAGAAGCGCCTCCTAATTCACGACTCCTATCTTTCAAGGTTTGGTCATCTGGGTCTTCTTGGCCAGAGTCCGCCCCTAGAGCAAGTTGTCGGTCTGCATTGTACCAGTTCCTTCTTTCATCTTCTCCTGGGCGTTTTGTGTGCTGATAGTTCCATTTGAACTTAGCCCTCTTGCAATGATCAGGAACTATCCTCTCCGGGTTGTATGTTCAGTGTTCCAATGCCCCAAAGTGGTAAATTTTCATCTCTTCTGCCTCTGCCTCTACCTCTCTAAATTATTTGACTGTGTATGCGCCGATAGTGAGGGGCAGCGTAGGCCACGACTTCTTCTTACCTTTGGAAAGGACCCTGGAGAAACCGGAAGACATTTGGAAACAGACCTCTTGCATGAGAATTTTGTCTATGATGAAACGAGGCATAGCATGCGGGGCCCTGAACGAGCCAAAGACTCGGATGAATGTATACTCGGCGAATGGGAACCAATGCGCCACCTTGCTTAGCATCTCCATGGATCGCCAAGACATGCAAGGAGCATCTTGGCCGAACAATTTTCTGTATAGAGCGGGGATGAACACTTGAGAGATTGGCTCTCTGTCTTGTTTATACCTGGAACCCTAAAACACTTTGGTTTGTAAGTGGAATGCATGGGTCTATTTTGGATCCCAGTTATGCACCCATCCCTCAAAGTGCAACCTTGAACAGACGGAATCCAACAAATAAGAGGCCATATAGAATTCAGAAGGCACTCCTTCATCTGGTACCAATGCCGAGGATAAGTTTGTATGAATGGAGGTCATCAATATGCTAGCCCAGTTGAAACAGGTGCCATGCACTGTGATGTACTCCATGAGAGTCGCCCATGTGTCATTGAAGGTGGTGGCATCGGGGCGCCCGTATAGTCTGCAAAGCATGGCAGCCACTAATTTATATACTTTCCTGAGGCTCGCCACTGGATATTCCTGGTCCTTCTTGACCTTAACTTTCTCAGGCTCCTCCCACCACTGCTTTATAGTGTCAACTATAGGAAGTGCATGGGCGATAGCCCATTCTTATGTGAATTCTTCTTCTCGCTGAGGCAAAGAGTAATAAACATGAGCGTCTGAGCCTTTGAGTGTTGCGAAAGCCTTGCCTTCGCTGTCTCTAATTACGAACTTCTTGGGGTCAGTTTTCTGTATAATCCAATCTATCATCTCTGGGCATGGGAATATGGCCAGATGGGCACTTGCAAGATGTAGCTTAGACCTTTTGACCTGTAAGTATATCTCCAGATCAGGGAGGTCTTCTAGGAACTATGTTCTAGCGAACTCTTGGTACACTTGGTACCAACGCATGTTGTCCCCTTTGGCAAATGTGCAAAGGGTATCTCTGTAGATCAGGGGTGGGGAAATTGGCATGTCCATCTCTACATCCTCCACTTCCAGGTTCTTTTCTTTTTTCTGAGATACTGGATGTCCCATGTCACTGGAATCTGAGGGGACAGGTATACACTCCAAGTCTGCTTCAAATTCACCTGTCATATTCATGAAAGAATACCAGGATAAGAAAGATGCCATGATGATACAAAACCAGTTACTGCTTATCAATTATTTCAACTGGGGACACAGGCAGAGCTGAATAAGTGGCCTACTGGGTCGCGGGGTCGCAAGTTGTGAGAAAAGGGAAAGGGTGCGACCTTGCGACTAGGTCATGGGGTCGCAGGGTCGCAAGTTGAGAGAAGACGGAAAAAATGCGACCTTGCAACCTTGTGACTAGGTCGTAGCGTCTCAAATTATGAAAAATAGAGGAAATGCGACCTTGCGACCTTGCGACTAGGTCGCGGGGTCGCAAGTTGAATGAAAACGGCGGGAATGCGACCTTGTGACTAGGTTGCGGGGTCGCGGGGTCACGCTAGGGCTTGCCGGGGTTTTGGCGCACGCGGCGTGAATTTAATTTTCCCTTTAAATTGAAAAACACAGGGATAAATGGGTCCAGACAGAGCCAGGGGATAGCTTTTGGAGCAGGGTACAGGCCATGAGAGGCTGGATGAAAAACTGTGAAAGTTGGGCAAGCAGGGTGAAAGCTGGAATCAAAAGAAAATCTCTAAGTGATAAATGAAAACAATGAATAAGGCAGGGGGAAATTTAAAGTATGAGGGGTGTAGAGATTAGGCAAGAAAAACCAAAAAAGGAAACAGCAGGAGGAAAACGACAACTTACCCAAGAAAATCGCGCTCCATTTGACCTATCAGAGGCGTTTTTTCTATCTGCTGCATATGCGAAATGTGACCTAGCGACCTCCTATATATAAAAAGGTCACACGTGCGGGCCATAAATGAATTCACAGGGTCGCATGACGAGGTGATGTGAGATGGATGCGACCTCGCGACCTTGAGACCTTGCGACCTTAGGGTCGCGGGGTAGCAAGGTCGCGGGGTCGCGATTTTCCACAAATTTGAGGTTTGCGACTCAGCGACTTAGCCCTCCCGACTCTTTACTTAACTTTTCTTTGTGCTTAAGGGGCTCCAAATTTTTTTAAAGTGGGGTGTTTTTTTGGAGGGTGTTGTAGAGGCTACAACAGGATTCTAGGATCTAGCCCTCCTGAATCCAGAGAGGGATCTCTCTATAAATTTAAAGGATGATATATATCTTTGAAAGCTCAAAATGATGTATTAGGCTAGGAATGAAGCACAAGGGTTTTTTATTTTTGTTTGGTTGGATTGGTTGGAGATCATTAACTGAGAAGGTTATGGGATGAAAGGAACAAAGCAGCAGGATATTTCGGCAAAAGAAGATAGGTCAAGAAAGTGTCAATCCATTGGGCTATGGAGTCATGAAAGGGGATTAATTTCATAACAACTATCCAAGGTTTTCATATGGCAAGTCATCTATAGCAAAGGATCTTTCAGATAGATGGTGGGATGGGAAATTAAGAATGGGTGAAAGAAAGAAACCAAAGTGCAGACTAAGATCAGGTCAGAGGTCATTTAACTCCAGGCCTGCTTTTGACATACTCAAAGGAAACTCTTAATGAAAACAAAAAGGGTAGCTTAAGATCAGGTCAGAGGTCATTTAACTCCAGACCTGCTTTTAGCATACTCTAAAGGGAAAAATAGTTAAGATTTGACATAGAGCAAGGCCTAAGATCAGAGAAGGACTTTTAACCTTCAATGCTTTCGACACTAGCTCAAAGGGATCTTAGAAAGGCCAATCTGTGGGAAAAGGACCCTAGTGGACAGGTTTAACTCTAAATCCCTAGTCTCCCAATTCTTCCAACTTAAACCCAACAAGAACATCTAAGCAACAAACTCTGAATTCAAACATCAGTAAGCATGGGTAACACCAACATCTTTGACTGGTTAAATTATGTGAATTTGCTCCTAGATACACAATCAGTAGAAAATTTCAAAGATAAGAAGCGCAAGAAAGCGTTAGAGTACGATGCTGGGGTATATCCTAAGCCAGATTTACTAATTCTTATCAGAGAATAATGAATAGTATGATTAAAATGAAATAAGACAATTGTAGTGAGAGAAACATCACCTGTAATATAAACCAAGATCTTGTGAAATTTGCTTGATTAATTGATGTGAAATACCACTCACATACTCTGAGATCAAAGGCTCTTTACATTCCAAACTTCTCCTCCCAGCCTACTAAATTACAAAATACTCAACTACTTCCCCCAATAAAATTTCTAACAGTTGAATGAATCCCTACAACCAACAACAACAACCTTTACAATGTAATTTCCAGGGGTTATTATAGGAGAATGAGTGATAGAAGGAGTAAATGTAAACTTAATTGTTTCATCATGACAGAGGAGAAGAAGGTCGAGTGCCCATTCTACAAAATGGCTCTTCATTAACTGTGTGTACTCCAAAGTATGGTCTAGAAGTATTTGTTAATAACTTTAGGTATGTTCTTCTGAAGAACTACAACTGATGGTACTCTGCATTGCCTTCTGATATAATTTACATGGATAGAAAGTCTGCAGGTCTCCATACTTCCATAACTATTGTCTTGAAAGTTCTTTAAGGCCTCTGTCAGTGTAATAACTGATCTGGTGTTCGATGGAAGATGGAGGAAGTCATGTGGTCGGTCCTTTCTTGGAGAAATGCTATGCTGACATTAAAACATAGATATGGCTTGTTTCATGTGCTTTAGGCTTCATTAAGCCTCTTAATAATCTTCATGGTCTTCAAACTGCGTCTTTACCCTTTAAACATCAGATTATAGGAGTTAAATCTTCAGGAAGGATCCTAAAACCTTTAATCCAACTTCTGATACTCTTTTCCGTTGCTGCGATGGTCTCTCTGCGCTCTCAATCATAGTGACTGTGACTGTGGAGACAGAATGATTTCACCATCTGTAAACCCTGCACAATACAATGCAATTTTTATAAAATCTAGGGGGTGGTGAAAGATTGTTGTGGAGGCCTGTGGAATGGTGGCGGGAATGGTGGATGCAGGTGAAAATGGGTGAAAAACATTGCAAAATGGTGAAAGAATGATCTATCAAAGGTTTGGTGCAAAGAGGGTCGCAGACCGTCTGATTAGATAAGGAAATGGTGATCAACGATCAGGATTCGTTGATGGATTTTTTAAGACTAATTTAGGCAGAAGAAATATCCCTTAGTGTAAAACACAAAGGTTTAATGCTGGGATGAAATATAAAGGAAAATAGGTTAAAATGAATGAAATTGGGGCGTATTTGTTGGTGGGACCCAGGGGCGGAGGGAGAATCAAATTTGGACCGTTGGATCTCAGGAGGAGATCAACGGTGGGGATCCTCTGACGAAATCATTGGAAGGTCCAATGAAAGAAACATGGGTGAAGACGTGATGCAGCATGAGCCGTTGATCTAGATCTAATCAACGGTCAGGATTGAATGAGGGATGACATAAGGGAGGGACGATTTTTAGAAGAAAACTATTGTTTTCGTGCTACTTTAGAGTAGTTTTGAAATTTCTCCAAAATAACGCGATATGCGTCGCTGCCAGACACGTGTCCCTCTCAAAACTGCTTTTATCATGTAAATTTTAAGCATTGAACATCGTACGCCAAAATAACGTGATATGCACCACAGTCGTTGGATTAAAGGCGAGGAGATTTGACGGTGCAAGTGGCAGCGCGATATGGAAAGATGCATTGGTGATTAGGTGTGATGAGGTCAAAGGCAGATTAGATCCCGGTCATCGGATCTATATAATGGACGATTGTGATTAAAAGAGGGAGCGGGAAAGCAAAGGGCGAAGTGAACGAGAGCCATCGGATCTAAAGGAACGGACGGCAAAGATCGAATCGCATTGGAGAAAGGCAGGGGGCCAAAGCTCTGAGATTTGATTTTGTGATTATGCGCAGACCGTTGGATCGGCGGGAGATCAACGGTGGAGATATGATCGTAGGGAGGAGAGATGGAGGGCACAGGGGCGGAGCGCGATTCAATCTGGGTCGTTGGTTCTTGGGGATTCAACGGTCCAGATTAAACTGGTGGGGCGATGATGGAATTTGTGAACAAAGGCACGACAGATCCTGACCGTTGGTTCTTGTGGATTCAACGGCCAAGATCTAATCGGAGAGTCGGCCAATTGAGGAGAACAGAGGGTGGCACATTAAAATTTGCGATTAGCGATCATGCGATGGTCGTTGGATCATGAAAGGGATCAATGGTCAATATTCAATCGGGGGTCGATGAAAGGTGTTGAGGGGCACGGTGAGACCTAAGCGTTGACCGTTAGATCTATGCATATCAACGGTTGATATCACAGTGGAGGTCTACAAAACAAAAAACAATCACATCGGAGAATTTTAAATAACAAAGGGAAAACACATCACAACAAACTTCCGATTGTGATTAGAGCTCGAGGGCTTAGCGCCTGGTCCTGGGGCTGGTCATATGCGGAATGGGGCTAAGGGCTAGGCCGAAAAGGGGCTTAAGCCTGCTATGAAAAAAGGGGGTTTTAAGCCAAAATCAGTGTTTTCCAATGGTTTTCTCGGCTTCCGATAAAGGGGGAAAGGGTGATTTAAGCCTGTAAAAGGGGTTTTAAGTGGCTTAAAATGGTTTTGGAGGTTTTTTAGAGGGATATGGAGGTTCTAAAGGGGAAAAGGAGGATTAATGAAAATGAATGGAAATGAGTGAAAATGGAGAATTACAGGGCCTTTTGAAGCATTCTTTTTCACAAAACAGCAGGGCTTTTTTCAATGGGAATAACAGTGAAGGTCTCTTCAAAGGCAAAAGACACATAGAGGCTTCAAGGATGAAATATTTTCAAGGGAAATGTTTCTCTTGAAGGCTTAGAAACATTTTAGCCACCTGTTTGCTTGACAAAAATTTAGAGGTGGCTAACAGTGGCTCCACATGGGGATGGCATCTTCTTGAAGGTGTCAAGAATCTCAGAAAATAATCTTTGGAAGTAGGCTAGATGCATGGAACTTGACACATATTTTCTTTTCTTTAATCAATTTCTACAAATCATGAAGACATCATATCAAAAGAAGCATTCTCCTAAACAACTACCTACCCATCCTATTATTCTAACATTTTTATTTAAGGTGCATTTAGACTTGCAGACCTTTCACATCATCAATTTTTTGCAAACAGAAACATAAACCTATTCTACTGCTACCCTTATTTCTCCACGAGACCAGATTAAATAGTTGGCCTCATAGCTTCTCTACCTAAACTAATCTCTGCTAGGATTAAAATGTCTAGCATATTTCTTTCTCTACATTTTAAAACAGAAATTGGAACACGGCCAAACTAGGATTAGACTGTCTGGTTTTCTAGACTTTGCAGAAATTAAAAAAAAAACTAAATAAATGCTCACAGGCTGAGCTTTATTGAGATCTTCTACCTACCCTACTCTAACTTGAAATATTTACATGTCTAGCTTACAAACTCTCTTTTCCAATACATCCAGTCAATCAGATGATCCCATGACTAGTCCTTTCTGCTCAATTCTTTGAGAATGCTAGATAGGCAAGGCCACTCCCATTCTCTTTGCTTTCTAACAAAATATTTTAAAATGTTTCTTTTGTCAGCAACAAGTTGCTCTTAATGACCTTTGATCCTTCTTTGAATGTTTGCAGGAAATGAGCATAAGGATCTTGAAATGATACCTGGTTGTGAGTATTTGGCAAGTGGTTTTCAACCAGGATTGCTTCCTCTTCCACTGGATCAAGAAAAATAGTCTTTTGAGAAAGAAAATCTTCTTCATCTTCATCACTTTCTGAACTGGAGGATTCATCATATAATGCAGTGCAGTCCTCTTGTAGCTCTGAGATATTCTGCTCTGGTGGGCTGAGCTCTGTGAAAATATCACTATATTCTTGAGTAGAGATTTGTTCTATTGCTTCCTCTTTTGCAAGAGAAGGCTCCTTGTTTTCAACCTACTCAAAAATTTCTTCCTTATTTTCTTCTTCTCCTTGTGAGATGAAAGACTTATGATCTCCAATCATATGGAAACTATTACTAATGATCTAAGGTGTAACAAAGTGAAAATTCAATGAATCTTCATCTATTACTAGACTTTCATAATTTTCCTCATTAGTATCATAAATAGCTTGACTTGGCTCATTACTTTCTTGAAGCTGATGGAACTAATTTTCCTCCCACAAATCTGTTAATGATGGCTCTGCCAGATCTAATTCTATTTTGGAAACATCATCATTAGATAAATCAAAACTAGGAAAATCATTAAAGTAAGTAATGCTACCAATCAAACATACTGGATTATCAATAGGCCTTTTTTCATTCTGATTTATAGGGGAGATTTCTAGATCTGCACAATCGAACTCAGTAGATGAATGAGAAAGAGTATCTTTTCTATAAAAGACTTCAGAGGCAGGCTGCCTATTGATGATCTGATCTATTTCTTCTTCTATCAAAGGGGAATATTTTCTCGTGTTTCTTTGAGCAGAAGTGCAACAGCTCTCTATCTCTTGTACTGGCTGATTTGGAGGCTGGATGCATTCTTGAGCCTCTTCTAGGAGACCTTCACTTGTGCTAGCAGGGAAACCTGAGGATTTTCTGATGTTTTCTAGTCTCTTTCTTCTTCAAAAAACTCCTCATGATCATGATGATACTTAGTTAAAGTGCAGGGCTCATGAGTTTTTTCTTCAGAGCAACGTTCCCTATTAGCTTCTGCCAATAGGTCATGATATTCTCTTATCAGCATAGTACAAGATATAGGTAGGAAATTAGGAATTTCTTGATCACCTTCCTCTTCACCTTCTATAGACTCTTGAGCATCATACATGTATTGCTCATTATCTAGGTCTTGAGTTTGAGCTTGCTCTTGTTCTGGAAGAAGCATGGGTTGCTCTAGATAATAAACATTTGTATTTAGATTAGCTTCATACACCTTCACCATTATCTCACCAAACATGTTTACCACTCTTGTTAATCTATCTGACAAAGCATTTAGCGTTGCTTCTTTGTTTGCACTTGGATCCATGTTTGTAACAAAGTGGTCATTGTATATTCTCAACCAGTTCAGAGTCTTCTACCAGTGGAGTCATTTGGTCTTTTGAGAGTTATAGAGGGTGGAGTCACCAGGTGGATGAATTTGAAAGTTTGAAGCAGGTTGTTGTCCACCATCAGCAGTTATATACAAACCTAACCAGAGATTTGGGTTTCCTGAGGTCCTAAGGGTATCTTAAGATGAAGTTCACTCACTTCCCCAACAGAGTCGCCATTATGTTGGGGTTCCAGTGTTTTGGCCAGATTGGCAAGACCAAAAGACTAGACAACATCAAACCACTTTGGGATCCTAGGATCTAGCCCTCCTGGATCCAGAGAGGGATCTCTCTATAAATGTAAAGGATGATATATATCTTTGAAAGCTCAAAATGAGGTATTAGGATAGGTATGAAGCATAAGGTTTTTTTATTTTTGTTTGGTTGGATTGGTTGGAGATCATTAACTGAGAAGGTTATGGGATGAAAGGAACAAAGCAGCAGGTTGTTTCGACAAAAGAAGATAGGTCAAGAAAGTGTCAATCCATTGGGCTATGGAGTCATGAAAGGGGATTACTTGTGTAACAACTATCCAAGGTTTTCATAGGGCAGGTCATCTATACCAAAGGATCTTTCAAATAGATGGTGGGATGGGACATTAAGAATGGGTGAAAGAAAGAAACCAAAGTGCAGACTAAGATCAGGTCAGAGGACATTTAACTCCAGGCCTGCTTTTGACATATTCAGAGGCAACTCTCAATGAAAACACAAAGGGTAGCTTAAGATCAGGTCAGAGGTCATTTAACTCCAGATCTACTTTCAGCATACTCTAAAGGCAAAAACAGTTAAGATTTGACACAGAGCAAGGCCTAAGATCAGAGAAGGACTTTTAACCTTCAATGCTTTCGACACCAGCTCAAAGGGATCTTAGAAAGGCCAATCTGTGGGAAAATGACCCTAGTGGACATGGATAACTCCAAATCCCCAGTATCCCAATTCTTCTAGCTTAAACCCAACAAGAACATCTAAGCAACAAACTCCGAATTCAAACATCAGTAAGCATGGGTAATACCAACATCTTTGACCGGTTAAATTATGTGAATTTGCTCCTAGATACACAATCAGCAGAAAAAATCAAAGATAAGAGGAGCAGGAAAGCATTAGGGTACCATGTTGGGGTATATCCTAAGCCAGATTTACTAATTCTTATCAGAGAATAATTAACAGTATGATTAAAATGAAATAAGACAATTGCAGTGAGAGAAACATCACCTGTAATATAAACTAGGATCTTGTGAAATTTTCTTGATTAATTGATGTGCAATACCAGACACATACTCTGAGCTCAAAGGCTCTTTACATTCCAAACTTCTCCTCCTAGCTTACTAAATTACAAACTACTCAACTACTTCCCCCAAAAACAGTTCTAACAGTCGAATGAATCCCTTCAACCAACAACAACAACCTTTACAATGTAATTTCTAGGGGTTCTTATAGGAGAATGAGTGATAGCAGGAGTAAATGTAAACTTAATTGTTTCATCATGAAAGAGGAGAAGAAGGTCAAGTGCCCATTCTGCAAAATGGCTCTTCATTAACTGTGTGTACTCCGAAGTATGGTCTAGAAGTCTTTGTTAATAACTTCAGGTATGTTCTTATGAAGAACTCCGACTAATGGTACTCTGCATTGCCTTTTGATATAAGTAACATGGATAGAAAGTTTGCAGGTCTCCATACTTCCATAACTACTATCCTGACAGTTATTTAATGCCTATGTCAGTGTAATAACTGATCTGGTGTTCGATGGAAGATGGAGGAAGTCATGTGGTCGGTCCTTTCTTGGAGAAACGCTCTGCTGACATTAAAACACATATATGGCTTGTTTCATGTGCTTTAGTCTTCATTAAGCCTCTTAATCATCTTCATGGTCTTCAAACTGCGTCTTTACCCTTTAAACATCGGATTATAGGCGTTAAATATTCAGGAAGGAGCCTAAAACCTTTAATCCCACTTCTAATACTCTTTTCCGTTGTTGTGATGGTCTCTCTGCCCTCTCAATCACAGTGACTGTGACTGTGGAGAAAGAATGATTTCACCATCTATAAACCCTGCACAATACAATGAACCTATTATAAAACCTAGGGGGTGGTGAAAGATTGCTGTGGAGGCCTGTGGAATGGTGGTGGGAATGATGGATGTAGGTGAAAATGGGTGAAAAACATTGCACAATGGTGAAAGAATGATCTACTAGAGGTTTGGTGCAAAGATGGCTGAGGACCGTCCGATTAGATAAGGCAATGGTGATCAATGATCAAGATTCATTGATGGAGTTGTTAAGACTAAGTTAGGTGGAAGAAATAGCCCTTAGTGTAAAACACAAATGTTTAATGCTGGGAAAAAATATAAAGGAAAATAGGTTAAAATGAATGAAAACAGGGCGTATTTGGCAGTGGGACCCAGAGGTGGAGGGAGAATCAAATGTGGACCATTGGATCTTAGGAGGAGATCAACGGTGGGGATCCTTCGACTAAATAATTGGAAGGTCCGATGAAAGAAACATGGGCGAAGACGCGATGCAGCATGAGCCGTTGATCTGGATCTGATCAACGGTCAGGATTGAATGAGGGATGACATAAGGGAGGGATAGTTTTTAGAAGAAAACTGTTGTTTTCACGCTGCTTTAGAGTAGTTTTGAAATTTCTCCAAAATAACGCGATATGCATCGCTGCCAGACACGTGTCCCTCTCAAAACCTCTTTTATCGCATAAATTTGAAGCATTAAACTTCAGACGCCAAAATAACGCGATATGCACCACAACCGTTGGATTAAAGGTGGGGAGATCTGATGGTGCAGGTGGCAATGCAATATGGAAAGATGCACTGGCGATTAGGTGGGATGAGGTCAAAGGTAGATTAGATCCTGGTCATCCGATCTATAGAATTGACAGTTAGTATTAATAGGGAGTGAGAAAGCAAAGGGCCAAGTGAACGAACGGGAAGAACGAGAGCCGTCGGATCTAAACGAACGGACGACGAAGATCGAATCGCATCGAAGAAAGGCACGGGGCCAAAGCTCTAAGATTTTATTTTGCGATTATGCACAGACCGTTGGATCGACGGGAGATCAATGATGGAGATCTGATCAGAGGGGGAGAGATGGAGGGCATAGGGGAGGAGCGTGATTTAATCTGGGCCGTTGGTTCTTGTGGATTCAACAGTCCAAATTAAACTGGCGGGGAGATGATGGAATTTGTGAAAAAAGGTGCGACAAATCTTGACCGTTGGTTCTTGTGTATTCAACGACCAGGATCTATTCAGAGAGTTGGCCAATCAGGGAGAACATAGGGTGGCACATTAAAATTTGCAATTAGCGATCATGCGATGGCCGTCGGATCATGAAAGGGATCAATGGTAAATATTCAATTTGGGGTCGATGAAAGGTGTTGAGGGGCGCAGTGAGACCTAAGCGCTGGCCATTAGATCTATACAGATCAATGGTTGATATCACAACAGAGGTCTATAGAACAAAAAACAATCGCATCGGAGAATTTTAATTAACAAAGGGAAAATGCATCACAACAAACTTCCGATTGCGATTAGAGCCCGAGGGCTTAGCAGCTGGTCCTGGGGCCAGTCATATGCGAAATGGGGCTAAGGGCTAGGCCGAAAAGGGGCTTAATCCTGTTATGAAAAAAGGGGTTTTAAGCCAAAATCAGTGTTTTCCAATGGTTTTCTTGGCTTCCGATAAATAGGAAAAGGGTGATTTAAGCCTGTAAAAGGGGTTTTAAGTGGCTTAAAAGGGTTTTGGAGGTTTTTTAGAGGGATATGGAGGTTCTAAAAGGGAAAAGGAGGATTAATGAAAATGAATGGAAATGAGTGAAAATGGGGAATTACAGGGCCTTTTGAAGCATTCTTTTTCACAAAACAGCAGGGCTTTTTTCAGTGGGAACAACAGTGAAGGTCTCTTCAAAGGAAAAAGACACATAAAGGCTTCAAGGATGAAATATTTTCAAGGGAAATGTTTCTCTTGAAGGCTTAGAAACATTTTAGCCACCTGTTTGCTTGACAAAAATTTATAGGTGGCTAACAATATCCACCATAATCTTTGCTAGTCTTTCCAATGGAATGATCTTCTGTTGATTGGCCATACGCAGCTGGATAGTGGACCATTCCAACTTAGGTTCCCCCATTTGTTGCCAAGTTTTTTTAGGTAATACATTCGCATCCAACCCTAGGTCCAAAATAACTTGATCCATCTGGTAATCGTCGATCTATGTAGTCAACCGCATCTCCTTGCCGGTGCGTTTCTTATACCTATAGAGTTTATGTACGTCCTTGACTTCTGGAGGGAGGATAGGTCATGTTGCACAACTATCTATCAATGCCTGAAGATTCTCCATATCCCTCGGGTTGCGCAATAGCTTCATACATGCTTGTGAAAAGGGTTTGACCTCCTCATCTACCTTGAGGTCCTTAGGCAACTGCAAAGTAGATGCCTATGCCCCAAAAAAGTCCTTGCTTCGCTGCGATAAATGTTTCTTTCTTATTCTTTAGATCGAATCCTTCCTGTTTATTAACTGTAGGTCTTATATGAGGCTCAATTATACTTTTTTCCCCAAGCCCCCCGGTGGCCATCCCACTGCGTGTTACGACATTTACACTTTTATCTTTGTCTCGTAGTTCGTCCTTAACCCTCTGCACATCCTGCGTGTGTGTCGGATGCTTTTCCTATATCTTCGCCATCAAGACTGGAAAATCTTCAATCGCTTGGTCCAGCTGCCTATAGTACTGGTAGGTCTGTTTTGTGGGTTTTGGGCAGTCCCTGGAAAAGTGCCCTACCTCTCCACAGTTATAACAGATGTGTTGCCCTTGTCCCTGACCTACGCTTCCACTTCTTCCACCTCCCCTTCCCCTTCCTGGGTAGCCCCGTGCACTCAAGAGTGATCTAGGTGAGGATGGGTCCGACTACACCCTATAGAGATTCCCTCGATTGATCATCAAATAATACGTCTGGAAATTCTGTTCATCATGCCCAACCGACCTGTAGAACCTGCACCATTGTTGTTTTACTTCTGGGATGTATGCAGGAAGGCAGGGACAATGGTTTGTGTCGTGTAGTCCTGCAATGTGGCAACCATCGTGTTATCACTCAGATTTTCCTTGAAGTTTTTGGAAGAGGAAAGGGGTCCGAGGTAACCACAAACCAACCTTCAGGTACAGAATCTAGCCAATCTGTACCCAGAGAGGGCTCTCTCTATAAAATTTAGCTTTGTTTTTGAAAACATTAGGCTAGTTATAAAGTCCAGGGGTTTTGTTTGAATTTAGGTTGATGGAATTCTTTAGCTGAGATTCTTATCCAGAAAACTGCTTGGCCATCGCGTGTTATCGTTTGGACGCAGATGGCTAGCGATATCGTTAATGGCCATTGATCTTAGATCAGTTGATTGGATGGTGGTCGGAGTGTCGAGATGACAGGGACTTAACAGGCGGGCCTGACGCGATTATTTTTTAATTAATCTCATCGGGAGTGTTTTCATTGGCGGGGGAGGTTATTAATTAATCGTGAGGATTAATTAATCCCTTTGTATGATGAGGGTCGGGGATAAAAAATGCGCGAGGGATGGGTTGTTTCGAAGTTTGGTTTGAATTAAACTTTGGGTTTATTTTTTGTTTTAAACATATAAATCATATGTTTAAAGGTTTTTGATATATTTTTATTATATGGTAATTTAAACCAATGCGATTCGCTTACCATAGGGGGTGGGATAATTATATAAAGATATATTTAGCCAAAGGCATTTATAAAGTGGGTAATTTATTTAAACACGTGGGATTTATTAACTTTGGCTAAAATTATAATATATAGGTTTTTGGGGCTATTATATAAAAGGAGTTATATTCTATAGGAAAAGGTTATTTCAATAGGGATTTAAATAATAATTTAGAAGTTAATATGACAAAGGAATATCGCTAAGTATAAAACATCAAAACAATGTATTTAACTTATGCTTGCATGAAAAGGGGTTTTTTATGGAATATTGTATTATTTTCCTAAGTAAAATGGGATTTTACTTAGGAAAAGATATTTTTTAGAAATGAATGAGTGTGATGATGAATGATCTTAAATACTTCGGTTTTTTCCAATTATTGGACCGAGGGTCCGGTCCCTCCAAAAGTCAAGGAAATGCCTTGATCCCCTTTAATCTTCTAATACCTTAGTACTTAGGGGAAATTAGTGAAATTTTTAGGGAAAATGAGAGGGGAAGTTAATAATTCTGCTTTGCCTTGCTTGCCATTCTTCCAATGTATTATCTGCCTTTGCACTTGTGATGAAATTTAAAATTTAAACCATCAAAAGCCATCATTCACCATAGGTAATTCAGCAACATCATCTACCTACCCTACCTACTTTACTCTACCATTTTTCTTCTTTATTAGGGTGCCCTTAGACTGGAAAACCCTTATCACACTTTTCTTTTACATATGAAAATCTATCTAGCTCTAACCTTATTACATCCAAGGGCTCAGATTAAACTGTTGAGCTCCTTTTATTTACTCTACCTATCTACTTATCTGCCAAGATTAAACAGTTTGGTCAGATTTTATTCTCTATCTCTAAAACATAAAATTGAAAGATGAACTAGCCAAGCTTAAACTGTTTGATTGTTCATAAATTGTGGCATAAAATACAAGTTGCACACAATTTTATTTATTACATAAGAGCAAAAAAGTAGTGGCATTTAGGCTTGCACACTTTCCTTGGCCTTTCTTTTGGTGGGGTTCATTTTCTTTTACTTTTTGTCCATTTTATTCTTTTCACCCTTTGATTTTTCTTTTAGGGTATACCCTCTTTACATTTTTTAAATTTTTTGATTTTTTGACAATATGGAAAACCTTTGCAACAAGAAAAGGTATGAACATATTACATAGCTCATCAAGTCAATCATGATATATGACACCTATTGGTATAGGAGTCTAACACTGGCTCCACTTGGGGATGGATTTTCCTGGTGAAAAGTCAAGAACAGCAGGTCAGTTGGCCTCAAAATGATTTTGACTGAACCATGAAATCTTCTTCTACTTGTTGCTTTATTGTATGTATGACAGTAACATTTCTGAAGCTTAGGCCCTTCTCTTCGGGCTTCAACTTCAGCAAGTTACTATCCACTCAAAACTTAAAAGTTTGTTTCCCAGTTAGAAATATTCTGCCTTGGTCCAATCCCAAACATGCATTTACTGTGGCTAGAAATCTTGAATTGAATATAGTCCTTTTTCTGCAACCTGAAATCTGATCTGAAACTTAAAACAACACACAAAAATTTTCAAACCAACTTAATGAAAAACTAGCTGAAAATTGAAAACTAAAAAAGAAAAATGCTTAAAATCCTGAGCTTATTAGCACTCATCTACCTACTCAATCTACTAAAAATCTTATTGAATTAGGTAATACAAAAATTCCAATGAAGCCAATCAAGTAGCTGTAAAAATAAATGGATAACTTGATTGCTTGTGATCAAAATTGGAAGTATATTATGATCATGTGCCTTTATAATCAACGATAAGATGTGAAATGGAAATTTTTGATATATTTGATCCTCATAGATAAAACATGTTTGCAGATTTGAGGTAAAAATATTCTCCATATAATTTGCTATAGGATCATTAAAATCATAATGTATGATTTGTGTTTCTAGGCCTTCAATGACTAGTTGTTCAGTTGTATTCTGATTATTAATCCTTGAAATTATTTCCTCAGTATTGTGTTTGAAAGAATAATCATCCTCAATATGTAGGTCAAAAGATAGTACAATTTCCTCTTGCTTTGGAGAAGGAAGATTTTCAAAGAATTCTTTAGGATTTCGGAAATTATATGACTGAATTTGAGAATGCAAAAGTTTGATTTCGTTTTCATAATTTTCAGAAATTATCTCAAGAACATATATTTTTAGTTTAGGAGAATATTTTCTTGATTTCAAAAGAAGAAAGAATGCTCCTAAAAAATCCTCATCAAGCTGAAGTTCTAATAAATCATCCCTCAAAATAGCTAGTGATTGTTCTGGGAAATTATCTTGAATTGGGAGAACATAATTATCATCATACTGATCATATTTAGGAAAATATTCAGAAGAAGGAATGTCATCAATTATAAACAATGGATCAGTAGATTTCTCTTCCAAAAATACTAATATATCTTGATTAGATTGGTTGCATTCTGTTTTAAAATCATTGTTTTGTTCAATAGGCGTGATATCAAGCAATGGGCCTTTTTGGGAAGGTAAAATAACATGAGCATCAACTTGTTCTTCTGTCCCTTCATTGATAAAAACTTTTGTACATTCATCAACATTAGAAGAAGTAGAAACAATTTCTTCATTATGTAAATATTTTGAGGATGGTTGCATGTTTAGAAGCAAATTGATTTCTTCTTCGGTGAGGGGGGGTGGGAATCTCTGAATTCTTAGATTGAAATGACAATTGTTTTTTCCCTTATCTAAAAGTTGATCGTGAGGTTGAATATTTTCTTTAACTTCATTCAAAACATTAAATGAAACATCATTTGTTAATACAGAGGGGCTTTGTGGATCTTGATTTATCTCCTGACTTATTTCATCTTTGTTAACTCCTCTTGATTATTATGATATTTAACTTGAGAATGAAAGTTTTGGACTTCTTCTAATAAATCTTGAGGAAACCAATTTCCAAAATCTTCATCAATATTTTTAAGGTAATGTATAAGATCTTCAGCTTGATCACAAATTTTTTTAGCTAATGATAAAGATGGAAAATCTTCTTTGTAATGCTCATAAAATACCTTATAAAAATATTTTAGAGAAAACAAACTTGCAGGTTTGAGAGCTTCGTACCATTCCCTTGCTTTTCCTTCTAAGGTTCCCATGAATATCTTCATGAGGCAATCCTCATGCCAATCACCCTTCAATCTTGATGAGTGTATATGAAATTTAATGAGATGTAGTAAAGGATCATCAATATTCTCATCTTGAAACAGGGGCAGATTTTCACCCCAATTTACCTTCGGTAGTTTGTGTGGAAATCCAGGTATGTGATCTCTGCTCATGGGAGCATATCTTCGTTTTATTCTTGGATCATCTTGAAAATCAGCCATAATGAAAGGCCACGATATCTGTAAAACCAAGTTAGATCCTTATATAAAATACAATACATATTGAAAACCGTTCTTAACGTGAAAGAACATAATGTCTTGGTTTAAGATCCAAGTTGAAAGCCTGATCTTTCCATATTGTTCTTCCAGGTTCATTCCTCTAGTGGAGTCTTGATTGTGAAATGGATTTGGAGTCGCCAGGTGGATGATTTTAACCTTTGTGTGTCTGATCCCTGTCCACCATCATAGATCAGATCTAAACCTGTAAAACAATTCTGAAGAAAAAGTTAGTTCTTCAGGAAACCAAATTTTGAGTATATTATGACTATTTTATTTTTTTATGAATTTTCAAAACAACTTCTATGATTTCTTTAAGAGTCTTTAGATATGAGATTTAAACTTTCTTAAAGACTTATTTGACAAGAGGAGCTGATCAAGTATTTGAAACCAGATGTTCAATCCATAAACTAGACTGGAGATAAACTGAAGCAGCATTTATTTACTTTTGCAATTGCAAAGCAAGAGCAATTTCAAAGGCTATCTGGCTAATCTTCAGGCTCCGTCTGTAGTTTATAAAATAAACAATAGTGAAAAATAAATTATTCAGGTCCCCAATATGGTCGCCACTATGTTATCACTCAGATTTTCCTTGAAGTTGTTGGAAGAGGAAAGGGGTCCGAGGTAACCACAAACCAACCTTCAGGTACAGAATCTAGCCAATCTGTACCCAGAGAGGGCTCTCTCTATAAAATTTAGCTTTGTTTTTGAAAATATTAGGCTAGTTATAAAGTCCAAGGGTTTTGTTTGAATTTAGGTTGATGGAATTCTTTAGCTGAGATTAAGATCAAATAGTTTCAGTCCATTGGGCTAATGGAGTCGACGGATTGGTTGCACTGGCTTAAGTTTTTTAACAAAAGATGGTTTATCAGGGCAAGATAATCAAACTAGAAACAATTATAGATCTAAAGTGAATGGAATGGAATTCAAACGGATGAAAGGAAATAAATAATCTTTCAACACATTCAAGAGAAGAGAAATAGATTGATTATCAATAAAGAGAAGTTAAGTATTCTTTACTAAATAACCAAAGATGTATGAACTAGACAAACAGGAGCAACTAAGAATTCGCTGTTTAAACTAGTTTAGAAGAAAACATTTAGAATAATAACGAATGAAATCAGATTACACCTAAGTAATTTCTGATTTAATCTTTTTCATTAAATATCAAGATAATGAAACACAGATGATATTGTAAACAAAAATGAAACTTCAAAACATGCGATAGAGATGACTTATTGATCCTTCATTTGACACATGAATCCTGAGAAAAGTCTTCTGCCTCAATCCCTTGTCCAGTTTTGCCATGAAAATTTTTCTCCAAAGCTCTTTATTCCAAAATATTCAATGTTACATCAAAGTATAAGAATCCACCCAAAATACTTCCAAGAGTGAAGTATTTATACAAATTCTAAACTAAAATATCTTGAAAAAATATCAATATTAGTTCACAAATCTCTCCAACTATTTTACATAAATAGAACTTAAGTAAAGGAAACTCAAAATAATGCATATATTTGGAACTATTTCTTATGGATAGGTGATGAAAAAGAGGAGAATTTGAATTTTATCCAACTCTTAGTTGATGATGATGCGTCCAAGTCACTAACTGGTTCCTTTCTTTGTGCATTCTACTCCAACAATTCTGCAAACTTGAGGTCCAATGATATCTTTGTATTTCTCAATCCGTAATATATATATATATATATATATATATATATATATATATATATATAAAGTGAAAGAGGTTATTGTGTATTAATATGTTGGTGAGATAAACCTCTTTCAATTTCCCAAAATTCCTCTCCAGCTGTGCACAAGAGTCTCTATAACAATCTGTGTAAAGCAGATTTTTACAGAGTCTGAAAAATAACCTGTAAAGATGTGCATGTATATCTCATTCTGAAATCACTGTGCAAAACGTGAGATAGGTTTCTGTAGATGGGTCTCTTAGGAACAAAAAAATCCTTCAGTTTTGTATGATGTATTTTGGATTTACCACAATATTCTCTGCAAAATGATGACGTAACTGGTATTTTCTGCAAAAAATGCTTTCCAACATTGTTTAATATTTCCAAAACCATAATAGCTGTTAGAAAAGTGAGAGAGGTTTTTGTGGATGGTATTATTAAGAACATAAACCTCATTTAGTTTTAAAAAATTCATCTTGTATTGATCACAACAGTTTCTGAAAAACAATGACTAAAACATGAAATTTTTGCAAAAATGTTCCTTCTTGTTGTTTTTTTTCATCTTTTCACTTTTTTGTTCTTTTGACTGTTTTACTTTCACTTTAGAAAAAATTCAATGTGGTGAAAGTATTTTAATTTTTGCTTAACCCTTAATGTCTTCATGTTTACTTTCACTGTTTACTGTTTACTTTTACTTTTTACTGCTCTATTTTTTATCTGTCTTCACTTTGTCATGCACTTGTATGTTCTGTTTTGTAATTGTCTTCCCTGCTGTTTATCTTCATGCTAGCTGATTTACTTGACTTGGTCTTCAATCTAATACTCTTTAATCCTGATACTCTTTGATTGTTATTTACTGTGTCCTTTTACCTTCATTGTGTAGTTTAGGTTTTTACTGTCTTTTTCAACAGTAAATCGTTTAATCTCCTATTTCCTTTGCTTGTCTTTCAACTGCATGTTTTATCTTCCATCTCTGTTTGAATAGATTTGATAACACTCTTGGAGTAAACAAGTATTATGACTAGTATTAAGACTGTTTATCCAAGGATGTGGTCTTCTGATCACCTGTAAAACAAAACAAATTTTTAAGAAAGCATTGGTTTGCAGGGGAGGTCAAAAATGTTTCATTTGATGTTGAGAGGTCTGTGGAGTGATTCTAGAATGATTTTTGGGAGGTAAACCATTCTCGAATTAGTTAACAGAGGCTTCATGTGGCGCAGCTAGGTTACAAAGGATTTTACTACACAACCAGGTGAAAATGAGCAACACTAGGGTGTTTGTGTTTAAACGGGTAAATGGTTGATATTGGCGGGTAAGCTTTGAATGAACAGTGGACAGATGGTGTTGACTTGACGATGTGAAGTTTTGTCGTTAGTGGGAGGCGGTAAGCGGTACGTGATCGCACCGCTTTTGGGGAAAGGTGGTTTTAAGCGAACGAGCAGCGATTCCATACGATGAACGACGCATGGCTTTGTACGATCCAGAAAACCGCTTGGCCATCGCGCATTATCGTTCGAACGTGGATGGCTAGAGATATAGTTAATGGCCGTTGATCTTAGATTAGTTTATCGGACGGTGGTCGGAGTGTCGAGATGACAGGGACTTAACAGGCGGGCCTGACGCGATTATTTTTTAATTAATCTCATCGGGAGCGTTTTCATTGGCGGGGGAGGTTATTAATTAATCGTGAGGATTAATTAATCCCTTTGTACAATGAGGGTTGGGGATAAAAAAAGCGCGAGGGATGGGTTGTTTCGAAGTTTGGTTTGAATTAAACTTCGGGTTTATTTTTTGTTTTAAACATATAAATCATATGTTTAAAGGTTTTTGATATATTTTTATTATTTGGTAATTTAAACCAATGCGATTCGCTTACCATAGGGGGCGGGATAATTATATAAAGATATATTTATCCAAAGGGATTTATAAAGTGGGTAATTTATTTAAACATGTGGGATTTATTAACTTTGGCTAAAATTATAATATATAGGCTTTTGGGGCTATTATATAAAAGGAGTTATATTCTATAGGAAAAGGTTATTTCAATAGGGATTTAAATAATAATTTAGAAGTTAATATGACAAAGGAATAGCGCTAATTATAAAACATCAGAACAATGTATTTAACTTATGCTTGCATGAAAAGGGGTTTTTTATGGAATATTGTATGATTTTCCTAAGTAAAATGGGATTTTACTTAGGAAAAGATTTTTTTTAGAAATTAATGAGTGTGATGATGAATGATCTTAAATACTTAGGTTTTTTCCAATTATTGGGCCGAGGGTCCGGTCCCTCCAAAAGTCAAGGAAATGCCTTGAACCCCTTTAATCTTCAAATACCTTAGTACTTAGGGGAAATTAGTGAAATGTTTAGGGAAAATGAGAGGGGAAGTTAATAATTTTGCTTCGCCTTGCTTGCCATTCTTCCAATGTATTATCTGCCTTTGCACTTGTGATGAAAGTTAAAATTTCAACCATCAAAAGCCATCATTCACCATAGGTAATTCAGCAACATCATCTACCTACCCTACCTACTTTACTCTACCATTTTTCTTCTTTATTAGGGTGCACTTACACTGGAAAACCCTTATCACACTTTTCTTTTACATATGAAAATCTATCTAGCTCTAAACTTATTACATCCAAGGGCTCAGATTAAACTGTTGAGCTCCTTTTATTTACTCTACCTATCTACTTATCTGCCAAGATTAAACAGTTTGGTCAGATTTTATTCTCTATCTCTAAAACAGGAAATTGAAAAATGAACTAGCCAAGCTTAAATTGTTTGACTGTTCATGAATTGTGGCATAAAATACAAGTTGCACACAATTTGATTATTAGAAAAGAGCAAAAAGTAGTGGCATTTGGACTTGCACACTTTCCTTGGCCTTTCTTTTGGTGGGGTTCATTTTCTTTTACTTTTTTGGCCATTTTATTTTTTCACTCTTTGATTTTTCTTTTAGGGTATACCCTATTTACATTTTTTAAATTTTTTGATTTTTTGAAAATATGGAAAACCTTTGCAACAAGAAAAGGTATGAACATATTACATAGCTCATCAAGTCAATCATGAAATATGACACCTATTGGTATAGGAGTCTAACACATCGCACCATTGTGTCGGCCCACTTGGTCCTGCCACTTCCCTAGGGCACAACAGACTAGGTCCCCCATCCTGCATGTAGTCTGTTAACAGTGGGCAGTTATCCTTGGTGTGACTATTCGTCCTGCAATGTATGCACCATTTTTCTGGGCTAGCCTCTATGCCTCGCTCTTTTCGCAGGTTCTAGATCTCCATGTGCATCACCTCTAGTTGTCCTTGGATCTGCTGGATGCCTAGCAGGGTATCATCTCTGGGCGTAGCTTCTAACTTCATAGCGACCTCCAAGGCTTTTTCCAAGGATTCGAAAGTTTGGTGACCCATAGGTACGCGCAGGTGAGACAACAACATAGTAATGAACCACTCTGTGTGCTGTCTATTGTCATACTGAAATCCTCCTTCCCTAATCACCTTTTTCAGTTGTTGATCAGCCTCCCATACCGATTCAGAAGGCCCTTGCTTGAAATCCTTTAGATCGACCATGATTTGAGAATAGGACTTAGGCTTCTTGAACTGTTGTTTTAAGACGTCCTTGACCTCTTCAATGGTTGAGCTTGCATGCTGTCTGATTTATCCCATGTACCAATCCAACGCTTTTCCTTTGAAGGCAAGGGACAACTATGCCCTCCTCACCATGTCACTAGCTATGTTCTGTGCAGTCCATACTGATTTTGTGACAAACCAGAACTGCTCCATGTCCTCATCTCCGACACCCTTAAAGGTAGGAAATTTCATGTGCGTAGTCATGTCGTGTTCTTTCAGGTTTCTAGTACGGCCTTAGAATTACCTGATTCCTCTCTCAAAATGCTCCCGGTCCTGACAATGGAACCATTTGTTGGCTCGAGGGGTTCTAACCCAGGTTCGGAGGTTAAGGTTTACCAACAAACCCCTATACTACTGGCCCTTTCGGTAGTGACCTGCTTGCGCAGGCCAAATTCTCACTCGAAGTAGTATGGGTGGGTGTTAGAACCAGGTTTCCGCACCCTAAGAGAGAGAGCAGGTAAGTCAAACAGTTCGGAAACTATCAAATCTACACAGTCAGAGGTCATTCGCAGGACTTTCAATGCTTAACCAGAGTACAGTTTTACCAGATTTATATATAATAGGCTTGCATCCACGTGCGGACAACCAAGTATCAACATTAAAAAACATATTCGTAGAAAAATTAATCAGATTGCAGATATAGTTATCATATCACGGATAATTAGCAGCTCATAAACACATATCATTCACAGCTCGTAATAGAGTCACATATAATGCAAGTCCACAATAACCATAACCAGATAGATCAAACAGTATCAGATAACCAGATAGATAAAACAATATCAGATATCCATAATGCTTCGCATATATTACTTATCAAAAAGTCTTCTTACATACCCCACAACCCAGCTTGCACACACAACAATAGGGTCTGCACACAACAGGACTGAGGGGCTCTGCACACACAACTAGTAGGAGTCCTAACCCAATAACCCAATCCCATATCTAAAAGTTCGCACTTAGCATCAATCTTGATCCACGTCTGTCCTATAACTCAAAAAGGTTCAACTACTTATACTATTTTAGCCTATGCATCCAATGGTAACAAACCATGGTTTGCGGACTCTTGGTCTACCCTTGACCCATTTACAATGCATTAGGGGCTTTGGCCCACGCCAAAACCCCTACGTTAGACTAAATATAATGAAAAATATACAAAATGGACCAGTTTTGCAGCTCTTGTAGGATACCCTGTTCCAACACTAGTGTAGAGAGTATGCTCTCTTTAGAATTTTTTCAGCAATTACCTCATACCAGCTATCCTTGAGACTGAAACATGAGCTCAATTTATAGGGAAACGGAGGTAGTTTCAGTTCCATGAATAGGGGGATGGATTCCTCTCATGAAGGGATTTGAGCTCCATATACCAAGGGTAATCTCCATTAGTGGAGGGATAAAGCTCGACCTAATCGTGCCTCTAGAAGCTTCCAGTTGGGAGAATATTCGACCAGTTGGGCTTCTAGAACTTACTTTTTCCTTTATTTGACTTTTTACTTGGGTCCGTAGGTTTTATTAACAGAACGTGTAGGAGCTTCCGTAGGCTATAGAACAAGTATCCGTGAACCCGTAGGAAAAGGCTAGGAAAAGTGTAGAGTTAAAGTTTAAGGGTTTTAATGAGATTTTCTCCAATTCCAAGACTTGGTTTGGGAACATTAGGGTTTTTTACTTATAAGGGAGAAAAATATAGGTAGTGATGGACCTATATCGACAGTTAAATATCATGGTGACAAAATAACGTGTAACAGATCATGTTCCATATATTTTATCAAAACCATTCACAAAATTATAGAACTGCAAGCTTTCATAAATTGTTTTTTGAAGAAATTATGGACCCCTCTCTAAATACATGAGAGAGGTTTAAATACTAAAATAAACAAGTTAAAAATAGTTTATTACATAAAAAGCTGAGGAGGTTTCAAACAAACTTCCTCACAATAAGTAAACTGAACTAAAATACATAAACTAAAAATAACAAGAATGCTTAGTTGGGTTGATTTATTATTGTCACTTGGTCTTTGAGCTAGAAAATATCCATCATTAGCTTCAATTGAGTCGGATGAGTGATTCTGGATCTCAATTTTCCTTTTAATACGTCATTTTAAAGTACTAGCACTGCCTTTCTCGCAGAATCAGTTAAGGAGTGTAGAGTCATGCACTGGTTATGTGGTCTAATCAAGAAATTCCTTGATCTAATTTAGTTATCTGCTTAATTGATTTTGCCTATTTCTCAACGCTTTCCTTCCACTGCTTCTTTAATATCTTGACTTCTGGAATTTCTTCAGTTGTACATTCTTCAATAAGTTTGGCATTCTGAAGCTGTTCATTGATAGACTCAATGATTTGATTTGCTACTTTGGCTGCCTTTGAAGCCGCTTTCTCTGCTTGTTTAATTTTATTTCTCAATCTTTGAATAAAATATCCTTATGATATTTTTCAATATTTGGGAGATCAACCTTCTTCGCTTCCTCAGATTCTTGCCAAGATATAAACAAATTTTTTTTCGTATCAATCCTTTCACATTCCAACTTTCTGTTTGCCACTTGTTGAGTAAATATGTTACTTATTTCACAGTATGAGTTAGTAGCATATATTTTTTGGCAGAAACTCTCTTGCTACTGTTTCAACTATGAATTCCATTCAAGTGCTTCTTTAATGAAATGTTCTATTTGAGGTTGACTCTTGAGCTTGTCCATTGTTGCTTCTAGATGTGCATATTTTTCATAGATGTGCACTTGATGATGTAATTTCAACCTTTCAAATTCTTTCTAGAACCATGCCATTTGCATTTCAACTTTCTTATTGGCATTATGTTTCTCCTGTTCCAGTTATTTTTCTAGCACTTGGACTCTTTCTTCTCTTTGTCTAAGTAGAATTTTCATTTCCGCTGCTTTATCAATTGTAGCATTTGCATATGCTCCTGCAAATTGTGAAAGTTTAGTAAGGTCTTCAGTTGGATTGACAAGAGTGTCTTTCCAAACAAAATCTAATGACACATTATCAATGGTTGTCATTGATTCATCAATTATTATTCTTTTTCTCCTTTTCACTACAACTTTATGCTTTTAACTATAGAAAATGTCTAATGGAGGTATCTCTTCAATATTCAAAACAATTCCTTCAGTAGGGAAGGCATGGATGATTTCATGATCTTGAACACCTAGAGTTTGTTGAAGTGATATTTCTTATTCTGGTAGTTTCTGAATATTAGGAGTATGAAAGCTTGATGATCCTTCAGGATTAGGATTAGGTGGTACTTGAAGTTTTTCACTAACTTCTTCCATTCTTTGCTTAAATGATCTACTTGGGATTTTACTATCTATTTAGGTGTAGACTGAATTTCTTGGAGCTCTTTAGAAGATGCCTTTCCTAATCCATCTTCATCAGTTCTTTCCTCAACATGTATGTCAATTCATTTAACTACATCTTTAATTATTTTATCATGACTTTTATCTTTATTTTTAGATTCCATTTCAGAATGATCTGAATCTTGTGATTCATGTTGGGAATTTTCTTAATCATGAACTGATTTCTCCTTGGATTAATCTTCAGACATACCTTTTGAATCATTATATAGGCTTAAACTAGGAGTTGGCTCACTAATTTACTTGGTGTCTTCTTCTTTGATACCTCTTCTCTCTATCAGTAAGAGGATTTCCTTCTTTAGATGACATATTGGATTTTTAAGTTGCACGGGCTATGCCAAGATTATGCTCTGATACCACTGTAATATCCCCAAATGGGAAAAGAATAAATATAGTGAAAAATGCTGGAAAAAATGTAGAAATAATCATTTAAAAGCAAGAGGCCAATATGGATACCTTTCATATGTTATAAAAATAGTAAAATATACATAAGAAATTGGCCATAAGATGCATAACAAGAAAGTACAAGCCTCCAATGAACAAAATCCCTCAAAATGAGGCGCTGCAACTATATATAAAAGTTGGAAGATCCTCACAACACTGTTTTATTAGATATGCTACAGAAAATAATTATACATCAGATATAGGGCTGACATGTGCCTCACAAGATAGATCTATTACATATTTGAGCACTATACAAGCTCCTATGAAAAACCCCTTAAGGGTTTTCAGCAAAATACAAAATACAAGTTATAGATCTAGACCCTAAGGCTGCACATCTATTGTAAAATAAAAATCTGGAAAGTGTGGCTGATATGATATGATCAATAGAATAGCCTCCTCCAATAGATCCTCTAAGTGAAAGGCAGATTCCCTTCACTAGAAAATCAGCTCTTCGAATGGTGTGTCAAACCACCCTGCAACTCCTCCTACAAAAATTACATAGATCTAGAAGTAAATTGTGCTATAGGGATGAACAATAAGTTGGCCTAATGCCAAGATCTGAAAATATGCTCAATGGCCTTCAATACTATCCTCCCAATGGAAAGGGAACCTCCTACACTGAAAATGAGCAATGAAATGGCCTAGATCTAGAGATCTAGTCTCCTCTTGCTGCAACATGCAAAAAAAACCAAAACCTCAACATGATCTGTGTATTAGTTGAAAGAAGAAACTTGGCCTTAAGCCTGATAGTGGAAAATGTAGTACAAACTCTCCCAAGAGGCCTCTCAAGGAAAGAGGTGGGATTCCCGATCAAGAACACCCTGTGCTAAACAACACTCTATCTCAGCTAAACAACAAGAGAAAGATATATGTCTAAACAAACCATATATTTAGAAATATAATAAACCATACATAATGAATATGGCTACCATCCTCTTCCTTAAATAAGATATGAGCTTGCAAACCCTAAGCCCCTTCCAATAGTAGCACTACATTCACACAAATCATCTCCATCTAAAACTACACTGTCTTTCATTGATGACCACTCCTCCATGACGACGTTGTTGATTTGGTCAAGGTTGACCCAGTCAAAGTGATCCAACCCCTTTTCACACCAAGGGTGCTTAATTAAGCTGCCAAAATTTATCTCTTTCACATGTGGAATTGATTTATTCATTATTAAGGAGAATTATGGACCTCCATTTTCCTCTTATTCATCAAACAAAGTAGAAAAACAAAATTTAATATTCCAACTAGCTCATGGATAATTTAGGAATGATACACCACTAGATGCCCTGGAAATATAGAAATGTTGGATTTTGAAAATTATTATCATCAAATGATGGGGATAATAGGAATAAACTCCTAGCCGGTAAATACTCTTCCACCTCATTTGACCTGCTATTACCCTTTTTATGGTTCTTTAGTATCTTGAGTATGCTCAATCCTCTGTGTTTGGTTTGATTATTTCTTACTATAATCTGAATAAAAATAATTTTTTTTTACTTTTCACCTCAGATGCCCTCTTTGAATGCACTTGTCATCTGCAACCTTGTGAGTTCTGATATTTTCTTGAAACACTGGATAATAGAACTTGCATAGGAGCTAGTATATATCTTGTTTTTTCCACATACCTTATTGTTGATTCCATTTTGGTGTACTTAACAAGTGTTGATATTCTGTACATCTTCAATATAGTAGATTCCAATATAAATTGTATTACTTATGCAGCATAATGATTTGCAAGAGTGTCAAGGTAACTAGTAGAACCATCGAAAAACAACTTGGCTGCCTGCATGTTCTTTTCAACTTCTCTTTCATCCATTGAAAGAGACTTTGCATCCATTTTTTTATGAAGGACTTCGCAGATACCAAATAATTAAATAAGTATGTGGCTTCAGAAAATAGCTGAGACTATCTCTTGTATTGCTAGATATACAAGAGTTTTGAATGCAACTGAGGAGCGTTTTCCTTGATGGTAACATAGATTAGTATCGGAAGAAAATCATCGGCTCCTAGAGGGTTGTCATTTGTTTTATTTTTATCTTCTTCGCTGATTATTTGAATTACAACACACTTCCTTTAAATTTTACTGAAACCAACCATGGCATGTTACCCTATTACCAATTCAATTGAGGAAATAATCATGACCAATAACACCCAAGATAGCAGCAAAGTCGACATCCGTTGAAATTTGTGGAGATGCAAAAAAAAAGTCTTGAATTAAATATATTAAGTCTCTTGTTCTCCATCACTCCCATGTTAAAATTAGGTATTTCCACTATATTAAATAGATCAAAGTCATACTTGAGACTCAAGACATTATAATTCCATTTCATTTCAGTCTTAAGCAAATTCATGGCATGAGAAGTCTTTGATATATCATCGGCAGGAGTCCAAATGTGAAGTGAAACTTGGCGTCCTGATCATGTAATGAATGCATCATCTCTGCTGACTAATGAACCAGTAGCCAGAGAAAATAGATAGCAATTCTTCTTGAAAATATCTTCCCAAGCCTTTCACTATAGACCTGAGGTAGAGAAGCAACTGAAACTGGGGATCTTCTTCCTCTGAGAAATTCCTTCAAAGTCCAATGAATCCAGTTGCCCAGCCAATGGATGCACCTTGGATTTAACTTGAAATTGAGCATCTGATCACAGGTTTTGAAAACAATGTGGCTCTTTTGTTTGCATGTGGGATTTATCCCACATTCTACGGGATAAAGATTGAGTAGGTGTATAAATATGCCGATGGTTTAAAGTCTATTCCACACATTGTGCATGTTATACATCTCCTTCGCTTAGCACTTGGAGCTCAACTTTGACACTTGGTGTTTGACTTAAATTAGGTAGGTTTATGAGTTAGGTAGATAGATTTGGTAAGCGATGGTGTAGATATGATGAGGTAGGTGGATAAAAGGTAAGAAAATAAGTTGGGATTGAAAGCCCATTTTTTATATGAATTTTTTTATAATTTTTTAACTATTATATAATCATTATATATTACAGTAACATATATAATAGTTGTAATGAAATAATAAAAATGAAAATATTATGACAAAAATATGGATAGCATACTAAGTGAACCATGATTTTAGCATGAAAAATGGTGAAACTAGTGGATTTAATAAGGTAAAGTCAATATGGCGGAAATCATGGAAAAAAATGGCAAAAAACGAAGTGACAACAATGATAAGGGTGGAGATGAGGCGAAAATATGATAGAAATGAGGCATGGTGCATGGAATCAAATCCAAGTGCTAACATGGTGGAACTGCAGTAATCGTAGACGGTGAGAAGGGGGTAGACAATCCTATCGAAACAATCATTTGACTAATAGTGACGACAGGTCAAACAAAAGGTTGAGACGTGGCAGCCACATTCGAAATGAATGGGCTGGAAGATGAGGGAATACCTGTTGACCAAACAAGATCCAGAAATAATGATGTGGTGCTAGAAGCTCCTGAAATAAAATTCCTCAAGGAGGTATACCCTTGGGGAAGTGGAGATGCAACTTTAATAAAGGATATTTCGGTTCCGCTGCATGAATCATGAGGTGTGGAGCTAAAAAAATTTCCTTCAGAGGGAAACATAGAGGAGGAAACTTCCAAGATATAGGTGCCAATTTTTTCTTGTAGAGTACTCTGATGAGCACTCACAAAGGGGATATCATCAACATTGAATGTCATTTCTTTAGGAAATAACTAACGGATAGTAGAGCGAGATGCTATTGGAGAATAAGGAAGGGGAATTCTAGGTTGATCAAAAGGACTATAAGCCTATTGAGGAGAGACCACAATCAGATCAAAGAGCGGATTGACGGGAGATACCGTAAACTGTGTAGATGGCTTAGGGTTTTCTGGCTCAGTCTTCTGATGTCATCCAAGGAGATTCATCAGGCGGTGGTCGAGATGAAATGGGTTGTACATTGATGACAATACGAATTTTGACACTTTGAGCTTCAAGGGGTCCAACTGGAAATTGGGGGACCTTAGGAGGAGGTTCTTGTGATCCTTCAGAGGAGGGACAAGGTGAATCTGATGATTCAGCCACAATGATCTTTCAATACAAGATCAAATAATAAAGAGGTGAAAAAATAAAAAATGCACAATTTACCAATCAATAATGAGGTTGGAGAACTGCACGGGTAAGATTTTTTTCGTGGGCAGTTACTTTTAGAATTAATAAAAAATAGATAAAAAAACATGTACTAGGCATAAAGGTTTACCAATTATTCGTGAACTGTAATATACACCTTGGTGATAAATGATAGAAAAATTGACCAAGGACTTAACGTACTACATCCGATATCCCCGAATGTTGTGTTCAGTGTAGGCTTGCAAAAATTACGAATGAATCAGTTACATATGGTAGGCTTGCAACCTAATGGTGTCTCCCCAAATATACGTAATGGTACGTGGGATTCGAGTCCACAGTAGTGTTATCTAATGCATAACCGTTCGATGAAAGCACCCCAAATATACTTATCATACATCAATATACTTCCATACATGGGGCAAGATATCACCCCCTGGCTGTAACAGAGACTGTTAGGGATAAATCCTATGTTTTACGACATCGAAACAAGCCTCTAATGTACACCTCTAAATGTTCTCGTTAGTTTCAAATGCTTCTGAAGGTAAATTGGGTAAATTTTAATGTTGATCTTGAGTTAATTTTTTGTTTTTGGCTCAAAATTGATGTCACCTAAATCCTATGATGCAAGGCTAAATGCAAAAAGAAAATCTTTCCATTTCAATGAAGTCTAAACTATTTAGGGAAGATATGCAAGAAAAAGTGCAATCAATGCAGTAAATAATGATGCCCCCCAAACTAGTTCAAAAATATGAAATTCAATTCTTTCCAATCTAATTCACCTTTCCAAATGAACGAAACAAATGAAGAATTGAAAAAAAAATAAATTTTCTTTCAATCGAACGAAAATCATAATCACTTTAAAAAATATATGAATGAAATGATTTTCACTCCCTTTTTTCAAAACGATAAAGACAAGCCAAATAAAAAACTAAACTGAAAATCACTTTTCAATTTATTTTGAATTTGGAAAAGGAAACAGTATTTTAGACTCGCGAATCAAAAAATTTGTGATCTTATATTTGACGCTAAGTTGAAGGTAAGATCAGAAATGCAGTGATGACCAGTGAATATGAAAAACTACTTCAAGCCAAGTCAGAAGCAATGAGATAAAAGGTGTTTGAAATGGTGAAAAATATCCCAACTTGAAAACAAGTCAAATAGATGAAAACACTCGCTCAAAGAAGAAAAGCAAGTCAAACGCACAGGTAAGAGGTCACTAAGACTGCATAAATTCTTCAGGGGCTAGGAAACACTGGAAAGACAAGTGGAAACCCTAAATTTTCCTAGGTCAAAGATCAACACTTCTATGAAAAGCAGAACGGTGTCGAAAGACAAATTAGTGCAGTTGTGCTATATATAACAACGTTGGTAGTGCTAATTTTCAAACAGAAAATGTGTTGGTCATTAAAAACAAGGAAAGAAAAGGATTTTCACACCAAAACCAGACCTCACACAGTGAAATGACTATCAAACCCTATGCAAACTAACAGATACTTAGGAAAGCTTAGATTTTAGTGGTAGGTCAAACTTATCCAAGATAAGTCTTGAAAAGGAAAGCTAAGAGGCTAAGCTCCCTAGCAGAGTCACCAATTCTGTTGTCAAGATAAATCCCCTCTGTGAACAGCGGTGATCTCTCTAGCCCTAGAGTGGAACTAGCAACTTGAGATAATGTCTAATGCAAAAATTTCTTAACTAATTTTCAAAATGCGACAAGAAAAGAGATAGAAGTACCTTTTTCTTGATGCTATCTTTGAACTTGTTGATGATGACCTTGATCCATGACCCTTTTAGGCTTGATCCTTGCTACTGGTGGCACACGAAGACCTGCATATGATCAAGAGGCAAAAAAAATGTAATCCAATACATAATAACCATTAAACATTATCTATCTAGCAGATCAAGGAGTACTAGAATAATTTCATAAAATGTTAGACAAATATAGAAAGAAAACATCAAATTTTTTTATTGATAAATATGAAAGGAAGAGCTTACAACTCACGCCTTGATGTTGGAGGCCTCCCTTTGGTGAAAATATAAGTCCTTCATCAAAGCTCTAAAGTATTCCTTCTCCCGAACAACTTGGGAATTATCACAGTGCAAGAATGTAAAGGGAACGAGAGTTCAGACTAGCCCAACAATGGCCAACAAGTAGTGGAAGGATGGGGACCAATTTAGATGAAGGGAGACGAGGTTGGGAGCCCATGAAAGAAGGATTAAGGTCCACTTTCTAAGGTATAAACCCCCATGGATGAGATCAAAGCTCTAAAATTAGAGAGCTCCACTCTATCACCATCGTTTAGCAACCAACAAGCCACACTAGAACTTCCAGAGGTCAAAGCTTCTCCTCCATTTGAGGAAATACTACCAGAAAGGGATCATTGTATTTTTCCAAGAAATAAGGGTGTTGGCAGCACTAAGCCAGAACTGTAAAACTGACATCAGCGCGAGCATGAAACTAGGAAATGCGATGACCCAGGAAATTAGGGTTTTGACCAAGTTCCTTGAGAAACCTTCCAAGGAAATTTTATTTGAATCTTCAAGGGATGTATTTACATATTTCTTCATGGTGGAAACATTACACAAGGTCTTTCATGGGGCACTTCAGGATCAGGGATGGGAAGTGACCATGGTGAAAAATTACTATGTAATAGTTGTTGACTCTGAATCTATGCCATATGCATTGTTGCCAACTCTAATCTAGGCTTGAGTATCTAACTTATGTCATTCTGATAGTTGACTACATAAATCCTACTAATCCATCCTGCTATTGCGTACTGTGGCCCTCTCGTAGCTAGGTCTGATCCATGAGACACACCATCTCAATGGAACCTATCCAAATTTCTTCTCTTATGATTACGACTTCACATCAGCGAACCTCTCACTCGGAGGTATGGCTTCATGTGCTTCCTCTTCCCATCTGGCTTGAAATTCTCCCCTACTGGAGGTCTATGCTTGAGTGGATGGCTCCACTATGTCTCCTCTCTAATTCTCCAATTGTGGCTACTCCAAAAATTTCTGAGATTACTTCTAAGATTGTACATTGAGAGGTAATTTATTCTCCCTCTCAACCACCAAGTCTACAACATTTTCTTTTCTACTCAAATATTTGCATGCATATGGTACCTCTAGTGCATACATGTTCTTGAATCGAACACACTGTGATTGTCCCGCTGTCACAATTATTTTTGTTGGGTATGTGTTATATTATTTCCACGAAAATTTTTGGTCCTTAATTTCCGTTGGGTAGTCCACGTCCATGGTTTTGTGCATGGTTTTTGCACATGGTTTTGGGGTACGATGGTTTTCTGCCCCTGGTATTTTTGTAGATCCAGTCAAGGGAACTACGGTTATGTTCTAATCCAGGGTTTATGGATTGGGGTTTATGTATGCTTCGGCATGTATATATATGTGTTGTAACACTAAAAGGAATATAATGAAAAATCAAGCTGGTCGTCCTGATTTGGGATCCAGGGAAAATCTCTGTGTTTATCTGTTTTATGTTTTATGCTCTCGCTATTGTTTATTTTCTGTTATAAGATTCATGTGTAGATAATTTCTGTTCAGGGTTAAAACCTACATTTGGTATCGAAATTGTTTCAGCTTCAAGGGGACACCTTGCCTTTACTGCCGAGGGCTTTTAGTTTGGGCCTCGAGGTAGACCCCTGCTCAAAGGGGGAGATATACGGGATCGATTCTTGCGGTGAAAGAAGATGGCGAGCGGCGGAAAGATAGAGATCAAGAAATTTAATGGTCATAGTTTTGAGTTGTGGAAGCTCAAGATGGAGGATCTGCTGGTGGATAAAGATCAGTGGATCACGGTAGATCTAGGTACTAAACCAATGGGAGTGTTAGATGAAGACTGGAAGAAACCGGATCGAAAGGCTAAGAGCACAATACGGTTGTGTGTCTCAGATTCAGTATTTTTGAATGTATTTGGGGAAGCTACGACAAAGAATTTGTGGGAAAAGCTTGGGACTTTGTACCAATCTAAGTCTCTGGTAAATAAGTTGTTCCTGCGGAAAAAGCTGTATAACCTGAGGATGAAGGATGGAGAATCAGTGACAGAGCATCTGAACGCCTTCAATACTGTGGTAAGTCAGCTGTCATATGTTTATATTAAAATCTCAGATGAAGATGAGTGCATCAGTTTGTTGTGTTCTCTACCAGACTCGTGGGACAGTCTGGTTATTGCAATAGGTAGCAATACAACTACCTTGAATTTTGATGACATTGTCTCAGCCTTGCTATCAGAGGAAATGAGATGGAGAAATATGGAGGGTCAGAATGGAGATGCCTTATCTGTATGAGGAAGGTCCCAGAACAGAAAAAAGAATAAGGTTTCGAGTGGGAGATCCAAATCTAGAGGGAGATCTAAATCTCGTGGAAAGTTTGTAAAGGTGTGCTGGAAATGCGGAAAGGAAGGGCACTACAAAAAGGACTGCAGATCTAAAGCTCCTGAGAAAGGAAAGGGATCTGATGATGCTCCTTATGCAGAAGAAAAAACCACCTCGGACGAAGGTGGGGATGTGTATTTGGCTTTTTCTTCAAATACACATGTAGATCATGAGTCATGGCTGATTGAATCAGGTGCATCCTTTCACTTCACTCCCCATAGGGAGTGGTTTTGTGAGTATGAGAAATATGATGGTGATGTCTTCCTAGGGGATGATAGGAAGGCCAAAATCATCGGACGTGGAAAGGTAAAGCTGAAGCTACAAGGTGGAAGGATTATAACACTTCACGGTGTTCTGCATATTCCTGCATTGGCCAGAAATCTGATTTCTGTAAGCAAGATGGATGATGCAGGTGTAAAAACAGTGTTCGAGAAAGATGCCTACAAGATGGTTCGGGGAGCACTGGTATTAATGCGGGGAGTTTGGACTGGAACTATGTACAAGCTATAAGGTAGCACTATTATTGATGGGTGTAACAGTTCTATGGTTCTTGAAAATGGAGCGGAAATCCTAGCTATCTCTAGAGAAAAGACCATGCTATGGCATCAAAGGCTTGGACATATTGGAGAGAAGGGCCTTCGGATACTGCATAGAAATGGTATGGTAGAAGGTATGTCTAATTGATCTCTGGATTTCGATTTCTGTGAACATTGTGTATATGGGAAGCAAAATCGGGTGAGTTTTCCTTCTGGTGCTAAGAGGGCGAACAAGATATTAGAACTTGTGCACAGTGATGTGTTTGGACCTGTGTCAGTTCCATCACTGGGAAAGTCTGTGTACTATGTTTCATTCATAGATGACTTCTCAAGGAATACATGGATATATTTCTTGAGGAAGAAATCTAAAGTATTTGACAAATTTAAAGAATTTAAGGCTCTGGTGGAAAACCAGACAGAGAAGAAGATAAAGGCGTTGAGGACAGATAATGGTGGGGAGTTCTGCAAGAAGGAATTTGAAGAGTTCTGTAAGAAGTGTGGCATAGCACGACAGAAGACTACTCCATACACACCTTAGCAAAATGGAGTTGCAGAAAGAATGAACAGAACACTGATGGAAAAGGCAAGAAGCATGCTCAGTGGTACCGGGTTAGGACAAGAATTCTGGGCAGAGGAAGTGGAGACTGCATGTTACTTAGTTAACAGATCACCTTCATCAGCGTTGGAGGATAAGACTCCACATGAGGTATGGACTGGTAAGAAACCCTCTCTTTCACATCTAAGGGTATTTGGATGTGATGCATATGTACATGTTCCAAAGGAGAAAAGGACTAAGTTGGATAATAAATCTGAAAGGTGCATCTTTATTGGGTATAAGGATGGTTTAAAGGGTTACAAGCTTTGGAACCCAGAAACAAGGAAGGTAGTGTACAGCCGAGATGTGGTGTTTAGAGAAGTGAAAGATGTTGTTAAACATGAAGTCCTACCAAAGGAACCTGAGAAGATAGAGTTTGAGCTAAAGGAGGATGAATCAGACTCTACAATAGAAGAAGACTCAGAAGATGAAGAGCCACAAACTCCACCTTTGAGAAGATCAGTTCGGGAAAGAAGGCAACCAGAAAGGTATAGTCCATCTGCTTTCTGTTCAGGTTTTGCCTTAACTATAACTGATGATGAACCCAGAACTGTCAGGGAGGCAGTAGATTCAGAGGATGGAAAACTCTGGAAGGAGGCCATGGTTGATGAAATGGCATCCTTGCACAAAAACGATGCATGGGATCTGGTGGAGTTGCCGGCTGGAAGGAAGCCCATTGGGAGCAAATGGGTGTTTAAGAAGAAGATGAATGTAGAAGGAAAGGTGGAGAAATATAAGGCTTGGTTGGTAGTGAAAGGTTATTCCCAGGTGCCGGGAATTGATTTTGGTGATATTTTTTCTCCTGTTGCCAAAGTTACTTCGATTAGATTACTTTTATCTGTTGCTGCTGCATTTGATTTTGAGATAGAAAAGATGGATGTGAAGACATCATTTCTTCACGGGGATATAAAAGAGGAGATCTACATGAAGCAACTTGAAGGCTTTATGGTGAAGGGTAAGAAATAACTGGTATTCAGGTTGAAGAAGTCTCTGTATGGGTTAAAACAGTCACCAAGGATGTGGTATTAGAAATTTGATACCTATATACGGGGACTTGGCTTCACCAGAAGCAAGGAGGATCATTGTGTTTATTTTAAATTAATTGGTGACTGTGTTATTTATTTGGTCTTGTATGTGGATGATATGTTGTTGATTGGAAATGACAAAGAAATTATCCAAGATTTGAAAACCCAAATGTTCTCCAAATTCGACATGAAGGATCTGGGTGCTGCAAACTATATTTTGGGCATGGAAATTAAGAGAGATCGGGAAAAAAGGAATCTCTAGTTAAACCAGAGGAAGTATGTCGAGACTATATTGCAGAGGTTCAATATGCAGGATAGTAAACCAGTGAGTGTTCCTATTCCTGTAGGTGTGAAGCTGTTTGCTGAACAATGTCCCAAGACACAAGAAGAAGAGGAGTATATGTCCCGTGTCCCATATGCAAGTGCATTGGGTAGCCTGATGTATGCAATGGTCTGTACTAGACCAGACATTGCACATGTAGTGGGAGTATTGAGCAGGTTTATGTCAAACCCAGGGAAGGAGCATTGGACAACAGTGAAGCGGGTTTTCAGATATTTACGTGGCACTAGTGATTATGGCTTGTGCTACCAGGGAAGACCAAGATTGGAAAGAATGTTGGACATTCGTGGTTTTGTTGATGCAGACTGGGCTGGAGATCTGGACCAAAGAAGATCTACAAGTGGGTATGTGTTTAGCTTATTTGGAGGCGCAGTCAGTTGGATGAGTAAAAGACAGTCTGTAGTGGCTCTTTCAACTACAGAGGCAGAATACATAGCAGCCACTCATGCAAGAAAGGAAGCAATTTGGTTGCAGAGATTGTGTTCAAGTATGGGGTTGGTACAACAAGCTATAAGGATAGACTGTGATAGCCAAAGTACAATTTTCTTGGCTAAGAACCCTGCTTACCATTCAAAGACAAAGCACATTGATGTTCAATATCACTTTGTTAGAGATATGGTTGAGGCTAAAAGGGTGTTGCTGGTAAAGGTGGACACTTTGAAGAATGTTGCAGATGCATTAACAAATTCTGTGAGCACTCAGAAGTTATCTTGGTGTAGAGAAACAATGGGTGTTGAAGAATTGGGCCAATGGCTAAGCTCTCTTGTGACCCCCTGTGGAAAGAAAACAACAAGTGGGAGAATGTTGGGTATGTGTTATATTCTTTCCACAACTAAGCACGCACGGGGGGGTCACAGGGGGGGCGGTAGCCCTCCCTGTCGGGGTCCGGGGTAGCGCCCCGGCGAAAATTTTTGGTCCTTAATTTCCGGTGGTAGTCCGCGTTCATGGTTTTGTGCATGGTTTTTGCACATGGTTTTGGGGTACGATGGTTTTTGGCCCCTGGTATTTTTGTAGATCCGGTCAAGGGAAATACGGTTATGTTCTAATCCAGGGTTTATGGATTGGGGTTTATGTATGCTCCGGCATGTATATATATGTGTTGTAACACTAAAAGGAATATAATGAAAAATCAAGCTGGTCGTCCCGATTTGGGATCCAGGAGAAAATCTCTGTGTTTATCTGTTTTATGTTTTATGCTCTTGCTATTGTTTATTTTTCTGTTATAAGATTCGTGTGTAGATAATTTCTGTTCAGGGTTAAAACCTACAATTTTTGAAAAAAGAGTTGATTTTAAATCGACAATATCTCCCTCATCCGAACTCTGATTCGACCAATTTTTTTTTGTTTTTTGTTTTTTTATTTTTTTATTTTTTAATTTTTAATTTGGGTATTTTTTTCGCAAGGAATCCAGATCTATTATTGGTTTTGAAATATTTGTTAGCGTAAATTCTTAATGCAAGTGTACGAAAATATATCACTTTAGTTGTGTGTGACAAACAAGCCTAACAACAAAGATGGTTGCTTAAATTCCTTATATTTGCAATAGATAGTCGAAAAAAATGCAAAAAAGTCCAGATCAATGCAGTAAAAGTGTCTAAACAGTAAAAATAAATAATATTTGCTCCAAATATCCAATGGAAAAGACAAGATATATAAAGAATTTTAAAAGTATTAACACCTAGGAAGGGAACAAAGAACGATGTTACCAATCCCCATCAATGGGATGGGTTCTTGGTTGTCCTCAATGCTTTAGATCTAGAATTTTCTCTCTCTCAATGGTGTAGAAAACCAAAGACGTGTTGAGCTGTGTTGGAGCTCAAGAAGCAAGAAAATAGTAGCAGCAATGGGAATGATCAAAGCACGACAATGAAAGTGATCAAAGTGAAAAATGAATGGAAAACCCTCCTATTTATAACAAAATATTGAGTTATCCTCAACAATGGTGAATAATAAATATTATTAACTAAGATCTAATCTAACTACTTGGAATATTTTGTTATATTTTTTTGGAGGGAAAATGAATTTAAATTGGTTAAATACCTTTATTTAGAAATAATAAACAAATAAATGATTTATTTATTATTTCAAGAATGGGGTTAAGGAATAATTTAACAAATAATGATTTTTTTAATTATTTCTAGGTGATTTAGTCAAATTTAACAAGGAATAATAACTAAATAATGATTTAATTAATTATTCCTAGAGAGAAATGAGATAAATAATGATTTATCTAATTATTTCTCAATAATTGGGTTAAATATGACCAAGAATATTATTTAAACAGTGGTTTAATTAATTATTCCTAGAGGAAAATCAAATAAATAATGATTTGTTTATTTATTCGTCATCAGATTCCCTATTTGAACCATAAATAAATTAATAAAATATGGTTTATTAAATTATTTATTATAGTGAAAGAAATTTTACTACGGTAAAATTGGTCTTACATGGTGTACTTCGATCCATCTAATTGTAAATGGCTAGATGACCAAAAATTGGTGTAACAATTTTTTCACAAAAAAATTTAGATCTTCTCTGCAAAGTCGTCGCCCAAAAAAATCCTCCTCCGCTACCATTTAGAAAATATATCCAAAGGGATTCAACTGATCTTGTAATGTACTAAAACAAAATACTGAATCCTTCTACAAATTTTAGGAAATTAAATTCAAACACATAATCACATAACAAGTAAGAAAAAGAACTTATCAATCGCACAACACAAGATGTATCTGGGGAAAGCAACTACTCAAAACCCCATTATCTATATATTGCATAAAGTTAAGATCATGAAACAATACAATGTTATTTCCCTCACTGAGAAACCTATGCAATCTGCTGACTTTCTCACTTTGATCTGTGCATAAGCTTCTCTTGGCACACCTTTCTATCACAAGCTCTAGGAAGAAACCTGTGCTTCCGATTGCTTGGTCTCATCAACTCATGATCACCAAAACAATGATTAAATTTGTGCCTCCATTCATCCTTTTAAATACAATTTTCTCTAATCATGGAATGATTTATTTTAGGTCTTATTTTGACTGCATGCACCACCTGTACAATTTGGATGAGTATACAACTGATAGTTTACTTCCCTTTAACTCCAATCTCAAACAAGTCTTTTTCAAAACTGGAATGCAATAAATATTTATAGCGAATTATCAGTTATATGATTGATCATTTCATGTGAATTGAATCTAATTTAATTCACTAGATCTATCACTAGCTCATCTCTCAATTAGAACTAGGTAAACTGATTTTAACTCAAATAGTTGAGTTAACTAATTACAACTCAAAATAAACTGTAATTCGACCCCCTAAAACTTAGAGTGGACTCTACATGCCTCCAGTTCGACCCTAAACTCGAATTGAATAAGCTAACTACGTATTCCTTACTCAGTTAACACTGACAAGGTATCATGTGATGTGGAATTACAATTTACATCTAATTTAATTAAGGGAAAAGTATGCTAGAAGCCTCATGGGTGCCATTTTCAATATTTCTTGTGGCAATTTTCAACAATAGAGAGGAAGAGAAAAATTTGAATTGCAGAAGCAATTACAGGGAGGTCGAAGTTCCTTGTTTTAGAGATGAATATAGAAATGTTGAGACTATTGTAGAAGGAAGGTTGAGATTTTTGAAGTAGGAAGGATCAGATTTATGAAGTAGGAGGGTCGAGACTATTGTAGAAGGAGGGTGAAAATTTTGAAGTTGAAACAGAAGGATCCAAGAACCATGATTGCAGAGACAATTGCAAGAGGAACTGATATAGTGGTTGGAGTAAGTCTATTTCATTAGTCAAAGGGTCAAGTGTGCCTCAACCTTATTTAATCTACTAGAGAAAGAGTTGTCTGGGTTTTCTACTTCATTATAGGGGTTTTTCCTTAGATGTGCGCATACATATTATGTTCTTGTCTTTGTGATATTCATATTGTAATTTATTTGATGAAAGGAACGCTAACACAATAAACATATAATTTCACAAGTAAATATCAAGATAAGAGAAATCAAATTGAAGAATCTAACTCACATAATTCCCTAGATTTCTCAACAAAGGAGAGGTATTGGCCCTCATTTGATTCACACAAGTAATTCAGTCTCTTTAATAATTCTAAGGAAAATTCAGAGCAAGAAAGAGGTGAAGGATAGTGAGGAAAGAAATAAGGTCTATTTTTTGGCTTGATCATGAATTCTTTGTTTGGAAATCTCACACACATGGGAAGAAAGCTATCTCTGTTTAGATTTTGAGCTAGATAAGTGCAGTATATCGGGTTATATAGAGAAGCATTGTTTTTTGGGTGGCTGACCTATCACTTGGTGAGTTGTCTTGATCAAAGGTCTTGGAAGTCTTCCTTGAATTTCTATAAGAAAATATTTTTTTGGGCTTTTCCCCTGTAGATAGGTGTTTCCCTTGCCTGGAGTCTATTTCTAGTGTTCTTGTTTGCATTGTGATCTTCTTTATTGGTATTGTATCTACGATGAAAAAAAATAATAATGGTGATGATGAACTAACATTATATCACACGAATTGTTAATATAACAAGAGAAAACATTATAAAATAAAACCTAATTTTTTTTTCCCTAGTTTTTCTCAACATCCATGGTCTTGGAATATTTTCAATGTAGAAATAAAAAATTACTTGAAATAAAATGCAATGCAAACCTAAATAACACACCTAGTAGGCAAGGCTTCGTGGGCTAAAGTTGAGCAGTTCTTTGATGATTTTTTTTTTTCATATATGAATCCAATCGTAGTTAATTTTTCAAATACATATATGCGAATCAAATTACCTCCAAAACAAAGGAAGGAGGAGAAGTTAAGTACGATAAATAATTAATAAAATGGAATAAAAATCATACCAATGCCCTATTCCCAATTAATAGAGTAAGATATTTTCCTACTTCTCTACATGAAAAATTATAGTTTATGGTCTTTCACTCAAATACAAATACAATTTGCAAAGAAAGGAAAATTCTACATGATTTTTTTTCATGGAAAAGTTTTTTATTTTTTTATAAAAATTTATGTAATTCCCACTCGGCCAAGACATACAACAAAAATAACAAACAATTTTTTTTTCTCACCTAAATCCTTACCATTATGAGTTTTTTTCTTCAGATAGTTGTTCCAATTCAACATCTAAATTGAAATTAGTTGTCCTATGCATATTCATGAGACAAATGAGGAAAACCTAGATTAAATTTGACCAAATATTAAATTTAATTACGTGAATAAATAATAGTTAAAAAGACTTGCATGCATGAATACCTGAATGAGCTCCTCTTGATTTCAAGAATAAATTGTTGGAGTAGTTTAATCTTGGAGAAAACCTCCCTCCACTGGAAGAAGAAACAACGAAGTCAACATTGAATTTATTTTTTTCTGTGTTGGATTGAGGGTGTTTTTCTCTAAGATTAGAAAAATCATAATTTATTCTATAATAAATAAGGCCAACTACATGAAGGTGGAAGCTCTCATGGTCCCTATCCCCCCCACATCACTCTCAATTACCCAGTACCCAATCTATATACTATATAGGAAATAGCTGAAAGTAAGACATTAAGATACATAAAAAAAAAAAATAGAAAACATTCATTCATTCATTCATTCGTAAATCCACAATATTTCATCTCAATAAATTTTATCATAAAAAATATGTTTACATAATATGAAAAAATATCATGTACATAAAGGGACATAATAATTATTCATTAACATATAACATTCATTCATTAATCATCGAAAAAAAAATACTCCATATAATTTTTTTTTTATCATCAAAAATATGTTTTCATAATATTTTACGTGATGTTTCTAATGATATAATTGTTACAATCATTTATTTTTATTTTTCTATATTTTTGATGGCCTGGTCGTGTACTTATGATGTTTTTGAGGCTACCTCAAGAGGGGTGTATCATTAAATTTAACAAAAAAGAAATGTTAAATTGATATTTATTGTTATTATTAATTAATGAAAGTAGCGTTAGTGTTTTCTTTAACTTGTGCACTTTTCAAGACTGTAATTTAAAAAAGGAAATAATTACCACAATATCAAAACATAAAAGTGCATTTTGTAGATACTTCTCAAACAAAGCGTCGATACTGGTCAAGACAACCAATATTCCTCCCATATTCACCAGTGTTGTGTACGAAATATATGCATGAGTATTTTTGGAATTCATAGATGCCCCAAACTATACTGGTGAAGACAAGAGGAAATATTGGTTATCTTGATCAATACTGACGCTATGTTTGAGAAGTATCTGCAAAATTGTACTTTTCCATTTTGATATTTTGGTAATTGTTTCCTTTTTTAAAGTTTTGAAGATCAATTATAGGTTTTGTTAACGTTTGTATTTTTGTTTTTAAACATGAATCACTAATGTATTGTGGAGATGATACAATGGTTGAATGTTGCATTTTCCAAGAAGAGGAAAACAAATGATATATGGAGATTCTTTGTGCATATTCTACCATTTTGAAGGTATAGGGTTTAGGGGAATAGATAAGTGGGGTTTGTATAGAATATTTAGGGAAGAGTGTAGTCGATGACGTTTTTAGATGCTTAAAATGAGAAATTTAATAACATTGGAAAATGAATAATTACATATTTATCCCTCAATAGATTAGGTCTCATCCAAATGACATGCATAAACATTGTTTTTGAAACTATTCATCTGAATTGTTGCACCATTTCAAAAACCTAGAAGCAAATACTTATCATGATTAAAGAATAAAATTTACTTTTTGAACAGGGTATCCGAATTAATTTTGAAAACACATTGTTAAAATATTCGACCTGGTCTGAAAACTACATTCACCATACTTGAATAGGAAAAAATAGTCTTGCACATACATATACAAGATCCGAAGTCTAAACAAGAGTATAGAAGTCGAGAGCTATGTTCAATGCATATATATTAATGATTAATATTAAATAAATATTGGCATATGCATATGTGTGTGTGTGTTATGATCATGAGACTTCTAATATCAATCAAACTAATAAAATATAGAGTATGAATAACCTACAGGAGACCATAACTATGAAAGAATGTTTGCAACATATTCTAAATATGGATTGAGGATAATAAACTACCTTCATTAAACCTATACTAATTAACCTAGACTTAGTGTACCAATTAAAGATAGAGGGGCATGCAAATAGTGGAAGGCTACAAGTATTTTAAATTTACAGAATTTGAATAGAGCCTCAGAGAAATATTATGGCATTCATTGATTATTGGGATAAAGCATTAGCTGAGTTGATACACCATTCCATGAAGCATCAAGGTTAGTCTCAATATAGACTAGTTGACACTGTTGGAATGAATGCTATATTTTCTACTATATTTATTGTAACTAATATATATATTGGTTCCATTTTATAATATATATTAGTATAAAAAAATTCTAACATATACTAGTTGTGAATTCACAATAGTTTGTTATTTTGATGACAATTTAAGTACACATGAGTGTAATTTCCATAATGGGATGTATGAATTATCCTCCACACATTTCTCATCAATGATTATAACCTTGAATGGGATAGCACTGGTCTGCCATCACCATCTCAAAATGAAATGAAAAATGAAAATTTACCATGTTTTTCATCATCACTTCACACTATCTCATAGATGACCCCTTCTACTGAATATATGCATGAATTTCTAGCAGAACATCCCCTCTACCTAGCCTATGATTGATTGTGAGAATAGGTGAAAATTTTACAATGTATAAGTAGGCAATATTTCCAACAAATATCCCTCATTTTTCCTTTATTCACTTGTTGTCACAATCAATAATAGGATAGGAAAAGGGGATGGCCTTCCATATATTCATGCATATAATTTTTATAAAGGGTCATTCATGAAATAGTGTGAAGTGATGATGACAAAATTTGTAAATTTTCATTTGAGATGATGAGATAGAACAGTGCTAGCCCATTTAAGGTTATAATCATTGATGAGAAATTTTGGGACGACAATTCATATGCCCCATCATCAATATCACACACAATAATACTTAAATTGTCATCAGAATCACAAATTGTTGTGATTAGGAATTAAAGCAGGAGTAGCTAGAACCTAAATTAGGAGTGTGGTAATGTATGGTGGAGTGGGATAGGTACACAAATTAATAGATGGTTTATTTATCATGGGCATGGATTATGTAAAGGCTTAGTTTAACACGAGAATATGATTATAGGCTCGTGGTGTTTATGATAGATTTAATTGACTTATACCACGAATTTATCAAATATATGGTATTCTACACCCTTCTTGTATCACAAAAATATGTTTACACAATATGAAACAAAATCGTTCTAATTTTTTTCAATGGAAAAATCACAAATTTTATTAAGATAGTTTAAAGTTATATGTGAACATGCCATGAAGCATTCAACCTCTCAGTAAAAAATGAGGTACTAAAAAAAATAGGCTCTAAATAAACAAGTTCATTCATTTTTCATCATCTTTCTTTCTCTTTTTTTTTTTTAATGTTTAATTAGCCAGGATGTCTTGATCTTGGACCCCTTTAGTTGTTGTGGTCTCTAGTGTAATATGTCTTGTTACTGACCTAGTCCTACGACTATGCTACAGAAGGTGGGGTCGAGCATCAACTGCAATAATAAAGAAATGTTAAATTCATATTTATAGCTATTATTATTATTACAAATGTTTTATTAATAATAAGAGTAGTATAGTGTTCTTTGCCTGCTTTAGTAGTGGAGGGAAGAAAAATACTTTCGTATGTGGCCATATGTTCCTCTAATTCTCTTGCCACATCCTGTACATGCTCTGGTGTAGAAACAAGAAAGGGTATAATTAATACACCATTTACATTTAAATAATTTTAATAGTATTCCATACTACAATTTTTTTATAACACATGAAATACCTCCAGTACCGAGCTGAAAATTAGTCTCAAGACCAAGCACTCCACCATCAGTAGGCTCATGTGTTGTATCTAAATTACTTGCCTATTTTTTACAATAAATAACATTAACTTATGGCCAAAAATAATAACCAACAGATTCTATGAGTAATGATTTATACATGCTATTTGTTTCTTTTATTTTCTTGAGTGCTATCTTGGGTGGTGGAAGTCTGTGAAGACACCAAGCTTGTCCTTCATTCAACCTTGAATTTATAGTCGTACTTGAAAGCAAGATTTAGGTTTTCTTCTATGGGATCCTATTTGAATTGTGTCCCTTGCAATTTTTCATTAGAACATGAATTTTTGTTCTTATGTGATATTAAATTAAAATTTTCAACAATTTATAATTTGGATGCAAGTTATTTTTTTATTACTTACAATTTTTGTGGCCAGTTTCAAGCAACCACCTGAACCAATATGATGGTGCCCATGTTTGGCTATTCTAGCCTGTGTGGATTTGGAAGTATCTAGGAGCCTATATTTAAAACATTGAAAAACTTAATTAGATGTCGTAATCATGATAAAGCATCATAATTACATTATGAAAACTGCCTCATGCCTTCCTAGTCTGAGTGGAATCTTCCCTGATTTTCAAAGTGCCTTATCGTGTGAATATACGACGAGTTCTCTCCTCTTCATCTCTGGAATCGATGGAGGGTGCTCATGCAACCTGGCCCTTTCCAATTGAGACCTATACTAGTCCCACAAATATTTTAAATGTAGGCTTTCCTTTGAGGTAACTCCAAATTTGTTGAAGGTACCGTCACCAAACAAGTGAGCTATCATGTTAATAAGTTAGTCTTTTAACTTGGAAATTTGGGATTTATAGTTTGTGCAAATTTCCAGCCCAAATATTTCCAAGGTTATGCCATACAAGATCATATAAAATACACAATTTCCTACAAAACAATATTATCATTAGTTTAAAATAAGTATAGACTATATGCTAATTCAATTTAGGTTGTACTTAATATTTAAAACACTTCTTAAATACCTATAAGTTTCTCTATTTTCATAGGGAAATTCTCATCATCTAACAAAACATGATCAATAGTGATCTGGTGCTAGTAACACGAGAAGATCTAGGAAATCCCATTTCAAATTGTGCAATCGTATCATGCTCTGCATCCACAACATCATGTGTAGATCCTAATGTATGGGGTTCAGGGGGTGCAAATCCAGTTGTGGGTGGTTGAGCGGTTGTATTGGTATCAATGAACAATGATTCACTCATAGGTGGAGCATTGATGCTGCTACCAACACCGACCTGGACCATATTCATAGAACGAGCATTGTACTTCGCCAAATTTTTTTGTAAAATAAAGAGTTTTTTTTTTAAAGGATGATATAACTAAATCATAAAAAATAATTGGGTTAATTAAATGATTTTCTCACCCCATACTAAGAAAATTGTTGCAACAAGCTTCTAATTTTTCATTTTATCTCATATGTATGAGGCTCAATTAGAACTAAATAATTAAGTTCCTTGTTTTCTTTGAATTTAAGCTTCCTTATTACTTTCATTGGATCGAATGAGATAAAATTTCATGACCAATAACCTCTTCGTCATGTTCATCTTTGGACTTCTCTAAGGTTGGTGCCTTCCCCTTATCACCATGCTTATCAAGTAAGTGTACTCTGCAATTCATCCACAATTAATCATCATCATATTAATAAGAAAACCATTATTGACATATGTCTAAATTTATATAGAAATATCATGTAGTAAATGACAATCATAAAATACAATAGAAGTTTCTTACAAGTTGGGTAAAATTGAATAATACTGCCCCCATAATAAAAATATTTGTATTTATTCCATTCAAATTGCAATAAATGAGCAACTGTTCCCCTACAGCTATTGATTTAAGGGCACATACGAATATAAGATTTCCTTCATGTCCCTCAGTATTCAATTACGTTGCTTATTTGTGGAAATGAGTTGTGTACTATTTATAAACCCTGCAATATTCCTTGTTTCTTTTAGCCTTCCATCAATATATATAGTTTCACATTTATTTTCATCATTGTCTTTTAGTTGTATATAATTTTCATCCACTCCATGTCTTCACATACTTTTCGTATATTGGAATAACCATACCCAATCATTGTAGTTGTAGCAGCGTCCAAAATAATCCATCAATTTAGTTAATCCTCCATAACATACCTTTATGCCATCCATGGAAAACAACCCCAAACCATGTAATGAAAATGGGGCAATGTGGTATATACTTTCATTGACATCAAAATCAAAGCTTATTTCAGGAAGATCCTTGAGTTTCCATTGTTTCACTATATGTTTGTAGCTCAAGGTCACCTCGATGCCATCTATTATCTCGTTATTATAATAACATGACCAACCTTTAGTGATGTTAGACACACATGGAATGTGGAGAGACACAAATGATAAAATGATGAATTCAATTTATTATTAAAATAGATGTACATTTATAATATATTGGTGTGATCGTTGGATTCATATTCCAATGTATCTTTGACTCCATTTGACCATTCAACTCCCACACCTTAACCCTTGGTGGATTAGGTGTCCAAAATTCCCCCCCTTAATCCATAGGGGTACGTATGAGTCCAAGAAGAGAGTTGTAATAAAAAATGCACAAAAATTCATGGAAACACTAGGCTCAATTTTCTCTCTGAAATGTTGGCATAAGGAGGTATTTTAAGGATGAACACCAACATTGGAATGCTTAGTGCAGTTCCTAGAACTCTTCCAAATATGGCAAGAAGCTAAATTATTCTGCTAGAGGAAGTGCTAGTAATTATTTGAAGAGGGATACCTTCAAATTGGAAAAGAGAGGTATCCTACCTGCATAAAAAAGGGAGACCTTAAACCTAGGAAAGGGAGGTCTCAACCTCCAGTGGTTTCAGGATGACTACCAATGTTGGAATTCTTAATGCAATTCTTAGAAATATTCCTAATATAACAAGAAGCTGGAGTCTTCTTCTAGTGGAAGTGTCCCCAATTCTTTGAAGAGGGAGACGCTCAACCCTGCATAGATGGTTTAATTCTGACCACCAACCAAGGCATGCTTAAGGGCATCTCTATATTTGGATACAACTCTAAATATGGTATGGCAGGTTGTGGATCAGGCTCAATTGATGTGTCTTTGAAGCTTGTAGATGACCATCACTTACCCTCCTAGTAGATACAAGGTGTGATGATGGAAAAAAATGAACTGCAAAACTTTTTAATACTCTAGAGGATATTCTTACTTATGATTGAAATGTCTTCTTAGATGTTGAAGCCCATTTCCAAGAAATGATCCATCCAAGATGAATATTTGTTCTTGCAGGAGGCCTAAATATGAAGAATTTTTCTAAATAATGAGTGGTTTTATGACAATGCTCACATAGATGAAGATCAAAGCAATTTTCTTTCATATGGCCAACTCGGTCACAATGTTGGAATTTAACAATCTGTTGTTGCTGTTGTGGAAGAGGAGCAGAATCTAGAACATCTAAAGGTGAATTGTCATGAAGGAATCCATCACTCTGAAATTGGATGGGATTTAATTAATCTAGAATATGAAATGACACATCCGTGTCATATCCAAGACCAATTCTGTGCTCTTTATGGAAAATCCCTTCCCAAGGTCTGATGATGGGATTGGAAAGTGTATGTTGAATTACTGCTTCCTTTTGCAAATCTGCTCCTTCATTGGGTACTAGATCAAAATTATTTATTTTCAGTTAATGGGAGTTTGTATCAATGTTTTGAACAAAAATAGGTTTATAATGATGAATCCATTGTTTATATTCGGCTTGTTGAAGCTAATATTGAAGCTCCAAAAAATATATTTTCTCCTGTGTGTTTTGCAAACGGGTTTTAATATCAATAGAATTTTTTTCTCATTTTGACTATATCATGATCAGTGGAATGCATCATAGTTTTCAAGAAATATAATACTTCAGTAATTGCAGCCATCAAATACCTCAAGGGTTTCTTGTAACTTTTCCTTTTAAAAATTTGAAAAAATTTTGAGGATAAAAAAAATACCAACTTGGACTCTCAATGAATCAAGAAGAAGAAAAAGAATCTGATAAAAATGTATCCTGGAAATAATTTTTTGTTCAAAAATGCAGACCCATATGCTTTTCTATTTTTTTTTTTGCAAGAATATTACGCTTCATTTATCTTTGTTTCTTCTAAGTAACCAAGATGCAACATGACCACATCTTGCAATTTCCTTTAAGCTCGAGTAAGAAAAAAATCCAAGAATCAATTTTCTTGGTACTTCCTTGAATACCCAAGTCGGGAAAGTCCCCAACTAAATGCACAAAGATAAAAAGCACCAGAATTGCATACAATACCTCTGCTTTTTATGGACTAGATGGTGTAGAATTGGCTCAAAGGTGCAACATATGGAACTCCTAATGGATTGAACTTGGATGGAGGCTTTGGAGTTTGAGGTTATGAATATAAATCGAAGTTGTCCCGTCATTGGTCTTGGAAAAAGATGATTTTGTGCAGAGATAAAAGAGGTCATTAGTATTTGAAGAGAAAGGACCACATAATGTGCAAGAAATTCTGGCACCTCAACTTGCTTAAAAGTTTTATGAAGAAAATTAATCCACATAACACATAGTATACAACATCATATATATAAAATGTTGTGTATACTTTTAGAATTATTATTCAATTATGGCTCTGTCCTCCAATGTTGTAGTGTAAATAATAACCACACCACCAAGTATAAAGGCATTGAAGGGCACCCTATGCCATACATTGTGTAGCCAAAGGAACATTTCTCAACATATTGACCATTCTCATACAGAACTAATGTTCTCAGTGTGGCCTCTAGTGGAGAAGGCTCCACCGAGCCACATAAATTACCTGGTTGTCTTTGTCCCCCATCAATTCAATTGTAGCAAAATACCCACTAAAAAAAGCCAAAAACTAAAATAAAGCTTATAAATTTATATTTCCAGGCTCCCCAACCAAAATAAAAAGTAGAAGAGGATGTGTATATGTAATTTTTTAATTCTACATAGTGGAGAGGTGATTCCAGGAGGTATCAAATGTGCATAGGAGATGACTAACAGATGGAGTGAGTGGTATATCGGACAAGGGGAGTCAAGGAGAGACGAGGGGAGAAAACGAATGTGAGGAGGAGTTCCGAGAGGTCAACTGTGGTTATGGGGTGCCGAGAGATCGACTACCACGTATAGAAGGAGAGCAGTCAGTGGGATGGATATCCAATTCTACGAGATCAAATATATTGGTGATACTATCCTAGAGGAATTAGCTCTATCGAACCAGTCTCGTAAGTTCTAGTATCATGAGCGATACCACTCTTTCTAATAAGTGATGCTTCCAGGTGATTCCAACCAACTGGAGGGGTGGTGTAAGTAGTGGTGTATATGGAGTTGTGATCCGAATGGAAAATGACATCAAATCATGGTATTCATCTACCCATGTTATCCATCCACCCATGGAATTTACCCATGGTATTGTAAATGGCATCGACCCATGGTATTCATCCACCCATGATATTTATTCACCCATGGTATTATAAGTGACCCATGGTATGTATCCACCCATGGTATTCATCCACACATGTGATTTACCCATGGTATTGTAAGTGGTATCTACTCATGGTATTGGCCTATGGTATCTACACATAGTATTGTAACTCAAAAAAGACTATAAATAACAAGCCTCAGTTTGTAAAAGGAAAAATTGTCCGCGACAATGTAGCTTCTACAGTTATTCTCTGTTTTAATAAAACAAGTTTCTTTGTGGTTTTATTTGCAGTGTGTTCTCTCTTTTTTTTTATGGCATTATAATTTTGTAGATCTTGTTAGATCCATTTAAATTTTATTAGATCTTGGGGGAATCCCCCCAAGATCTGGATCAGTGGTATTAGATTCAAGTTACGAATCCATGGGAATGAGGGTTTGAAGCATATTTCAGTGTCAATTTTTGGCAGCAATCTTCAGCAAAATCCATGCAATTTTTTGGGCGGCGAGTTTTCAGATCAGATCTGAAAATTTTGGTGAAAATTTACAAAAAGAGAGACCAGATCTGGATTCATTTCAAAAAACACCCAAATTCAAAAAAAAAATCGGCCAAATTGGAGTTCGGATGAGGGAGATATCGCTGATTCAATATCAGTAATGTTGAAGCAATTTTTCTGACGTCAATTCATGGACGGCGGCTCTCCTGTCATTTTTCAAAATTTTCAGTGCAAAATTTTAGAAGAATAGATATAGATCTGAACTCCTCTTGAAAAATCACCCAATTTCAAAAAAACAATCGGTCGAATCGGAGTCCGGATGTGGGAGTTATTGTTGATTTAAAATCAACTATTTTTTTAAGAAATTTTGTGACGGCGAGACAGTTCCACCGCAAATCTGAGAGTCTAGAGTCTCCAGATAGTGGTTTCAAACACATGAGAAGATGAAGAATGATCATTCCAGTTCCAAAAATAGGTTATAATAAATATTATGAGTTATATTGACCGAGTTATGCTCATTTTAAATCTGGAGTAGCATTCGGAGCGGGTTCCCTTTGGAGACGTGCCCTCCCACCCCGCTTTAGTAGGCACCTGCTTCACATTCATCAGTTTCATCATAGCAGCATTCGGCTTGGGTTATTTGGAGACGTGCCCTCCCACCCCATGCTATGTAGGCACCTGCTACTTCATCAACAATCATCATCACAGTTATGGGTCAACTGCACAAAATCATTTTCATCGAAGTCCATTTGCTAGGCCGCACACTGTTAGTCTCACAGTTGGTCACAAGCATTACAGGGTATCTCTATCCTCGGATCTTCATTTGTCATGGTTTTGGTTCATCCACAAACCCACACTTCATCGAAGTCCATTTTCTAGGCCGCACACTGTCAATATCACAGTTGGTCACAAGCATTACAGGGTATCTCTATCCTCGGATCTTCGTTCATCATGGTTATGGGTTAACTACACAAAACCCTTCTCTTCAGTGGCTCTTCATATTCAGCAAAGGCTTCTCAGGAGGGAACTTCACGCAATGGGGACCATTGCTTCTTAAGGAGGGAGGAATGATCCGAATGGAAAATGGCATCAACTCATGGTATTCATCTACCCATGTTATTCATCCACCCATGGAATTTACCCATGGTATTTTAAATGGCATCGACCCATGGTATTCATCCACCCATGATATTTATTCACCCATGGTATTATAAGTGACCCATGGTATGTATCCACCCATGGTATTCATCCACACATGTGATTTACCCATGGTATTGTAAGTGGTATCTACTCATGGTATTGGCCTATGGTATCTACACATAGTATTGTAACTCAAAAAAGACTATAAATAACAAGCCTCAGTTTGTAAAAGGACAAATTGTCCGCCATAATGTAGCTTCTACAGTTATTCTCTGTTTTAATAAAACAAGTTTCTTTGTGGTTCGGATCAATGGTATCAGAGGGGGTCTGCTCTTTCTCTGTTTTTCTCTTCATGTCCCCAATGCGGCCAGGGTATAAGGAGTTCAACCTCGCAACCGCGACGACCCCCCATGGTGGAAGGAAAGAAAGACGAGGGAGCAGGAGATCCTATCAAAATCTTGCTCGAGGATGCCCTCGAGAAACAGAGGAACGCGATGATGGACAAATTTTTTTTTCAGATCCTTCAATGGCTGCCCACCGGTGGCACATCTAAATCCAACACCAAGTTCAGCAAAATCCCCCCCCCCCCATGGAGGAACTTAACGCAATGGAGACCATTGCTTCCTAAGGAGGGAGGAATGATCCAAGTGGATATCGGTGGCCTCCCACCTATTCCATTTGGACCCACAGCAGCAATTCTTTCAGTTTTTCCAGCTTCAGCACAACTTACTATTTATAGCAGGTTTTCGGGTCCTGCACACCCGGAGTCGTTTTGGGGCATTAATAATCCAAGTGGATATTGGTGGCCACCCATCAAGTCCATTTGAACCCCCACCATCAGTTATTTCAGTTTGTAAGTTTCGGCACAACTTACTATTTTTAGCAGTTTTTCGGGTCTTAAACTTCCGGAGCCGTTTTGAGGCCCTAAACGACGCTTTTTGGGAAAACGGAGAGCAACATGGGTCCATGGACCGATGTTGCTCGTTCAAAAGTTGTACTCCTCGGACAGATCTTTCTAACGAGCTATTGAGCACGTCAAACGGAGATCGGATGCCAAAGTTACGTCCCCGGGAAGTTGAACCACCAATTTACCCAAACGGGGCCCACATTTTTGGCGCTTCATCTCCTACGGTTAGGGTTTTGGACGTTTCGGATTCTACATTGTTTCTCAACAATAAATAGGCCCTCGAGCCTCATTGTAAGACAGTTCAGGGGGTTGGGACCCGATACATCTCTTCTCAGAGATAAGCGCTACCAGTGCCCTAGCTCGCCCCATCTCCATCATGTCTGCATTGTAACACAGTTCAGGGGCTAGTAGCCGCCACATCTCTTCTCAGGGATACACTGCCAGTACCCTAGCTCATTTATTTCCATTATGTCTGTAATAGGCCTGTGAGCCTCAATGTAACACAGTTCAGAGGCCTGCGTACGCTACATCTCTTCTCAGAGATACGCTACCAGCGCCCTAGCTTGTTTCCATTATGTTTGTAAGCTTATTGCAGTCATTCTTTATTTAATAAAATGAAGCATTATTTCCATTGCACCTCTGTATCTATGGTTATATCTGTATTCTATTGCGTTCTTGCATAAAATCCGGATCAAGTTGTAAGCAGTATGATGTTTAGAGGTGGTATGGTGGTATGGGTTATTGCAGTGAATCAAACATAGTTGAATATGGAGAAATCATCGAATTGAATGGTGTAAATGGAGCTCTTATATAGAGAACCAATATTGGATATCGAGTAGTCTCTCTCAAAATGTGAAACTTTGAGCAGACTCTCTCAAAATATGAATATATAAATTTAGTTCAACACCAATACATATTACATGGTGACACGTAAACTAGATGATAAATTTTTACCATCAAAACCAGAACACTACCTTATAGTTATGCAACATTGCCTTGGTTCCATCGGATTCTCAGGTCCATAGCTTGGCAACCATTGCTTCTAGTTTCTAGATGGATCTATGTATAGGATCCTTGCACAAAATATATAGATTCTCAAACAAACAAGGTCTAAAGGCTATAAAATCTCAACCCACATCTTTCTTGACAGATTTTGGAGAAGGAATGAACTCCTGGTAGTGTTTTGTGTACAGCTTATGGGTTGGTCGATATATTTCTTCAAAGGCAGGAGTTGTTATCTCGCAGGATGAAACAATGCATGCAAAAGAATAATATACTAAAAATATAGTTTTGAGGGGTTCCAAGGTTTTTAAGAAGATTTAAGAGAGTTATAGTAGGTGCATAATGAGGAGGAGTGTTTTTCATGCTAGGCTTAGAATTGCAGCAAAATAGTAGATGACAAAGTTGGAATGCACAAAAATTCCACAAAAATAGTGTCTCACACAATATTTAGCAAGTTAGGAAGGTACTTGCTCTGATACCATGTTAGACACACATGGAATGTGGAGAGGCACGAATGATAAATCAAATAATTCAAATTATTATTAACATAAATTTACATTTATAATACATTGGTGTCATTGTTGGTTCATATTCCAATGTCTCTTGGACTCGCTTTGACTTTTCAGCTCCCACACCTTAACCCTTGGCGGATTAGGTTTCCAACAAGCGAGAAATATTTCCATGTATCTATGGAATTTTCTTCTAATATTTTCACCTATATTTGATCTTTTCTTGCTAAACAATATAGAAAATGTTTGGTCAATTTATTCTATCCTACCTGAACTTCCATCGCTCGATGAAGGTATATCTAACAAATACCTGCTTGGTTGAACATCCTATAACACTCCATTAAACGAGAGAAATTGTTAGCGAGTATCATAAGGGATTTTGAGAAACATATTGATGAAACCACAAGAACATTATATTAGTACAAGTGAGTTATAAGGAAGTTCTTTGCATTTAAAATATTCAATTAATATTTAAAAACTTTAGAACTTGAGAACCTATTCATCCTAACCAATGAAATCACTTGATAACTTGAAAAATCAAGATAATCTGATAGCATTTAATATTCCATTACAAAAAATTAACCACATACTTAAATATATTGAATAATGTAACTAGTTTCAGTCTTCATAATTTTCATTTGAATCAAGTCATGATGTAATTATTATGTATCTATAAAAATAAGAAAGAAAATGATTTTTGTAAAACATGGGTTTCATGCTCAAGTCACTTTTTCATTAGGTCAAGCATCCGAATGCTCCTAACATTTGTCATGAGTCAAGAGTCCTTTTCATATTGTAAAATACCGTTTTAGGAAATTTTATGAAGGAAAGAAAATTTATTTTGAAATTAGAAATGTCTAGAAGGCTCCCAAGGCCAAGTCAAATAGTCAAGGGAAACTTAGCCTAGATAGGACTAATGGAGCCTCTTGAAAAGGCTATATAAATATGTATCGTTGGCTTATTGAGAGACACTTCAAGATTTTTAAATTTTTCTAATTTTTCTTCTAATATTCACACGTGTGAATACCCTCGAGTTTTTAGGGTCTCCTCAAGTCCAAAATTGCAGGAGGTGTTGTAGGTTTCCTTGGTGAGCACAAAAGGCTAGAAGAGTGAGCATATTGAAGAGATATTATTTCACTTCACATGGAGTACTGGACAACCTCATCATGAAACATACATCATGAACCATAGTTCTCTTTCTATCATCGTGTATCAAATGAAACTTTATCCCAAACTGATCGAGAAACTCAAAATGGAAACATAATTGGTGTTTCTCCTATGGCTTAGTTGAATCAAAATGCTCCTATCTATTGGGAATTGTAACTAGTTTCAGTCTTCATAATTTTAATTTTTCTCATTTCATGATGTAATTATTATATTTTTATCAAAAGAAGAAATAAAATTGTAAAAATAAAATTTTATAAAGCATGGGTTTCATGCTTGAGTCTTTGGTTAATATCTCAAGCATCCATTGCATGACTATATGATTGTCATTGTTATGCGGAATTATAAATTACAGATAAAAACACATTCCCTAAATGTGGTGCTATACATTTAGAACAAAATATCAAAGACTTTGTAGACGCTTTTCCTAAGAATAAATAGACACATAGAAAGATGGAGAAACTTACTTGGAGTCCAAGCACTTCCTATTCTCCTTCTGTCTCTCTTGCTGTAGCTTCCAATCCAAATTTGATTGCCAGACTAGTTCCTGCAAGTATGAACACTAAACACCAAAGATATTGAAATATAAAGATGTCTATTTATCTTAATTAGTTAAATCAATGAAACATGAAACATATACATCGTCTAAGAATCCGTAATATGAAAGATAGAAGCTTATACAGATACATATGTAGGAAAATGAGCAGCAGTATTTATTAACGGATAGAAGGGGGAGGTTACAACCAAAAATTTATTTGATGTCACCAAATCCAGCATCATCCCAGCCTCATCACAATGAACATCTCTCCAGCATTATATCACTCAAATAAAATACTCAATTGAGAATTCAACAACATTTCTTTATCAAATTTCTCCCCTGTCAAGCGCTAGGATCTGTGCTCAATTTATAGAACAACTGAAGGTATTTTCTCAATCAATGAATTTCTAATAATATAAAAGGCATGTTCCCAAGCTCAGAGGTGTTAGATGGACACATGGATTCGATGTTTGACACATATGGACTCTTCTAGAGGGCACTGGCCATGTGGAGATTCCGGAACAATGAGAATTTCGCTCCCAATTGACCAACGCACTCTTGAATGTCAGGAAGTGCTTTGCAGATCACAATTGAATGGAGGTAACTACATATGAAAATCAGTTAGTCCCTTGAGAGGCTACGTTGGTGAGCTCATAGGTGATATAACATGTACTTCAAATCTTGGAAACCTTGCAATGGAAGTCATGGATGATTTGTTCTTCTTCTTTGTCTTAGGGCATATAGCAAATAAAATGATAGGGGATGATAGACCCTATTCAGTGGTTTTGGGATGATGCCCAGTTTAACCAGGTCATTGGAAATTGTGCCAAAATTGACCTATAACAGGTTGCCCCCTAAAGCATGAAGTCAGAATAATAATAAAAATATTTTTTGAATGAGATGCTTTACAATGTGATGGGCTGGAACTGAAGCGGAGTGGTGACCTACATCAATCTTACAATACATTACATCATGATATATCCTCTTGATCACCAATTGTTGAGGGAATGTATTCCCATGCTCAACACATAAAATATCTAATAACATGTACATAGTGCAGAAAGTTGTCTACATTGGAATGTTGCCCAATATAGACATGCCTACAGATATAGGCCCATGTTCGGATGATGACCTGTATGTAAGGTCACCGTATAGATGATGTGTACAACAATCCTAAAATCGCAGCCTGGATGGCTGAAACTAGATCTGGGGTCTTCTTATCTCGTTCACCTGATTGTTCGGGTACAAGTCTAGCCATGAGAATATATGATTTGTAGTCGAACATGGTACGACATCGTTTGATTACCAACCATTGATGTGAGTTGTTAACAAACACGAAAGAACCACCATTGATGTTAATGGCCCTCAAGGTATTGCAGTACATTTCGTAAGGTGTGAATAGATGATTTGATGTCGAATGAAAAACAAAATATTTCGATCAAAAGTCCAGAAGTGAGGATCTTGTCGATACTGTAACAAGCCTCATGGTACTGGAAGATGATGTTTCTAAGTAAACTTCCTGTATGATGATTTGACATCGATAGGAAGCCAATTTATTGCCAAAAGAGAGTTACTGATATCAGAGACAAAATGTGACTTGATATAGGACGAAAGAAAACCCCATAAGTACTTTTTCGTAAAGTTGTCACTCAGATTAAAAAAGGTGTAAAATAATATCTGAGAGAACCTCCTAGCCATGTTTGACTACGGCATTCATATTTCCTAAATAATCTTTCTCAGTTCAGAAAAGGGTTAAACTTATACTGAGTATATATCAATTCATTTACTTTCACAAGCTCGAAAAGACAAGTTCTCGACAATATTTTCACATTATCAGAGTCTAAAAAGAGTTAAAAGAAGACTTAAGGGGTTCCTTTTTCATTTTTATCGAAGCTTGAAAAATAGATAAAATTGCACTTCAAATCCTTTTTCATTTTTAACAAAGCTTGAAAAATAAAGATAAAAGTATGCTTTATGGTCAAATCATTCTTGAAATAAATCTGCACAAGTAATATGTTCATCATTTGTAAAACATGTTCAGAACAACAAAAAATGGATTAAAAATACATGTTTCATGATAAAAACAGAATAAAACCATAGTCACAACAATAAATATGATTTACAAATAATCAAATGAATAATTAAAAGAGTTTTACTATTCATTTTTACCATTTGAAAGTTACCATTTTCATTTTGGAGCTCTGAACCTGTTTTTTCCCCCGAACTTCAGCTGTTGATTGTGATCGATTCTGTGGATGGCTTTCGTCATCATTTGATCAAGGTTGGTGCTATAAACCCTCTCTTTCTTTGAGTAGTCAATTCATTTCAATTAACTGCAAATTTTTAGGGATTTGGGCCCCTTAGGGTAAATTATTTTTCCAAAGAGGGCAATGTACCCTTGAGCATCAAAAAATGCATTGTGGAGCACCTAAATTGAAGCCTAGGTGCATATGCAACACACTATCCCTTGTTTAAGACTACGTTGGGTGCAATTCACATTCTTGATTCTTGCATTGTACCCAAAATTTGCCTAATTTTTTGCATGAAAAGGAGTCTAATGAGCCTTATGTTTATGTTTCAAGATTTCATCAGACTATAATGATGATTAATTGGAGAGAAAGAGAGCATGAAGAACAAAATATGATTTCCCTAAATGATCCAGGTATAGTAAGAGCCCTAAGAGATTGTGGGTTATTAAAGTACTTCTGCTTGTCAGGGATGCGACAAAAATAGAACTCTTGGAGTTCCTAGTTCGAGCACGGGTTCCAGCTATTGAGGCATTTCACATTAGGAACAAAGTGGTTCCTATTACAATGGAGGATGTATATTTTATTATAGGCTTGTCGAGGAAAGGCTTGCCTATTTCTCTCTCAGGGTCTGCTCTCGAAGGAGAGACAGTAAGAGACTATGTTTTTCAATATTTCTATCCAGGGTCAGAGCCAAGAAAGGATGGGAAAATAAACATTTGTGACGTTTGTGATTTTCCTTTGACAACCATTCTATTCATGATCGCAAAGCTTTCCGGAACCATTACACTACATGTAGCGAATAGATCTTATATGCATTATGTGATAGAGTGCATGGAGCCAACAATATTCAACTGCTCTGAAGCTGTACTTTATCAAATCAAAGAACAACTGAACAAGGCAAAAGGAGGAAGGAAGAAAAAATTTAGTTATAATTCGATCCTCATTTCATTTTCCTTAGAGTGGATTGCACTAATGCAGCCTCAGCATGTGACACTGGGTGTGTCTAACCCTAGAGATCCGAGGATGCAGAGATGGGTAGAAATAATGGCTAGGCATGCAGGCCAATCTTCCATTGTGTTCTCAACTACGTTCTTCACATGGTTCAGGTGACAGGTTATCGCCATTGATGAGTATGCATACGCAGGCGTCAATTTACGAGGAGATCCAGATTTATCTTTACCAGAAGGCGCTTAGTGGGGTGCAATAGGTCAGAATGTTTTGATCATGTTTTTTAATTTTTCTAAGGTTTATACAATTTTTTTGTATTTTTATGTTGTCCCAAGACTAAAATAAAGTTTTAATGTAATGCAGATGTTGGTTGAGTTCAACCGATGGAGGAACCAGAGCATGGAGCGGATGAGTCAACAGAGAGAGTTGTTGGGAGAGCAGTCCTCCAAGGTTTAGACATGGCTGAGACTCTGTCTGAGCTTCGAAAACACACAGAGGGGATAACCTTCGGGATTCTGGATTGCTGGACTAAATATTTATCCATGCGACTGCAACGCCACACTATAGGCATTCCTAACCGCTGGATGCAGTTACTACGTAGGATACCTAGATCTATAACATGTTACCATTAGCATCACTAGTTTACTTTTGACATGTTGCATACATTTTGAGGTTAGATGACAAATGTGTCTTGGGCACAAATTTTGTAAAAGCAGATAACTATCTATCTCTCTTATTTTAGTTTTTTCCTATGTTTATTGCGCAATCCTATTCAATTATGTAAATGTATCTTTACATGTGTTGAAAATGTCTTTCTAAAACATGATTAGCTAAATAATCAGTCAATGTGTACAAGTTCCTGGAAATGTGTTAATATTGAATAAAATAAAAATGTCTTTCCAAAAGTCGAACTCTTAGGAACAAACAATGCAGTGTTGGATTTCTAATAGTATAAACACTAGTAAGTTGTAATACCACAAGTTGTGAGTCTAACCTTATGACGATGCAGTTAATACCAAATGAAATGGCTTCAGAGAGAAGTTCGATCAAAGTGCTATACTTAGCGATATTGTTTGTCAATCTACTGATACAAATCCATTAAAAACTCACTAACTCATCGTTCGGAGCGAAAATGGCCCACGCTGTAAAGGATAGATTCTGCGCACTATGACTAGAACCATCAACATATCCAACAAATGGTTCCAAAGATTCAGACATCTGTGATGAAATGTAAAGCAGATTACTAACATCAAGAAAACTATAAAAAAAAAACTAAGACAGTGAATGCAAATCAAAAACATATATATACAATATAATACAAAAAATTACTATGCTCATGATTAAGCATAGTAATGTTTCATATACAACCCATACCGGGGCTGCGCCAATAGAATTCCATCTTAATCCACCAACTCGTAGGCACCCTTAGCAAGAACTATTTTGACAATATATGGGCCAAGCAATAATGGCTCAAATTTCCCTATACCTATTACATTAGCTTCTTGATCATAAAGAAGGACGAAGTCGCCCTTTGAGAAAATGCGAGGCTGGACATTTTTGTAATATTTCACCTTTATACATCTCTTATGCGCTTCGTTGGCCAATTGGGCTTCACGACGTGTTTCATCAAGGTGCATGAGGTTAAAAAGATGCGCTTCTTCATCTGAGGTGTGAGGTAACAAGTCGATTTCAAGTTTCAATGAAGTTATTTCACATTGGATTGGCAAGATAGCTCCCAGTACATACACCAATTGAAAGGGAGTAAATCCAGTTGTGTTTCTCACTGAGGTTCGGTACGCCCACAAGGCTGAGTACAGGATCAAATTCCAGTTTCTTTTACGAACTCCTATCATTTTTTGAAGTATACGTTTTAGAATCTTGTTGATAGCCTCAACTTTTCCATTTGATTGTGGATAATAAGGAGTAGAATTATCATGTAACAATACTAACATGGCAGTTAATTCAGTCATCATGTGGTTGCGAAAATGCTTCCCATGATTTGTGAATATAGCCTATGGGACCCCAAACTGTGCAATGACATGATTAAAGAAAAACAATGTAGTAGTTTGTCCTGTGTTGTTGAATGTAGGCATCGCTTCGACCCACTTGGTAAAGTAGTCTACTGTGACAATAATATAACCATGCCTCCCAGACGAACGAGGGTTACAGGTCATGAAGTCAATGCCCCATTTCAAAAATGGTCCCACAGAGACAACATGATGCATTGGTGCTGGAAGTTTGAAGATTTTACGATTAAATATATGGCACGCATGACAACTTCTAACTGCTAGGATGCAGTCACGAAATATGGTAGGAAAAAAGTAATCGGCACGAAGTATCTTCTGCGTGGTAGCATATCTAAACAAGTGTCCACCACAAGCCGTAGCATGAAAATCATTTAAAATCTTTTCATTCTCCTCATGAGTGGGGCACCCTCTTAAAATTTTATCGACACCATGACGATAAAGTGTATCGCTGCTGATCAGATAATATTTGGCTTGGTATCGAATACATTGTTGGTCAGAGCAAGAGGTATCAGGCTGAAAAGTATGGGTCTGGAGATAAATGATAAAATCCACATGCCAAGGATCAAATGATCTGATAAAAAATAGAGAGTCGTTAGGAATATATGGTTCTGACGTAGTAGGAGTACTATCAGAGGGAAGGTCATAGAGAAGCTCAGCCAAAACTAAAGACTTATTTGACTTGGATTTGATGAATTCAAAATAAAATTCCTACAAAATGACAATCTGTTTTGAATACTTTCCCCCCAGCAATTGATGTGATAAGATACAAGTCATGGGGTTGCAATCCAAAATGATAATGGTCTTCCATAATAGGATATAGTGGTGAAATATTTGGACAACTTGAACAACTGCCAAGGCAAGCTTTTCTATGTATGAATACTTCACTTCCGCGTCACTGAAATTAAGACTCAAATAATATATCAAATGTTTTATCCCATTTTCTACTTGGACCAATACCATAGCAATGGTCATGTTAGTCACGACGATATATAAGAAATAATCACTCTGATAATTGGGGGATACATTAATGACAACCAGACAATAGTATCCTTGACAACATCAAAATAAGCTTGCACAACTTGGTCCCAATGGAAGGGAATCCATGTGCTTGAGTCATTGAAAGCATAATCCATTTCTCTCTGAAAAGTGGCCCTGACGTTATTTAAACCAAACGGTAGTTTCCGATAAGCGAATGTGCCCCGGGGATAGATGAATGTTGTCTTATATTGATCCTTTGGGCGGATATTGATTTGACTATAGCCATAAAATATATCCATGAACGAAAAGATCTCGCATCCAACAAAATCGTCAATAATCTGGTCGATAAAGGGAGTAGGATAGTTGTCTTTTGGATAAGCAAGATTGACATCCCGAGAATCGATGCACACTTTGATGGTTTCTTGTTTTTTCATGACAGGAATGATGTTGGAAAGCCACTAATTTAGCAGAACAGGGTAAATGAAACCAACATGCAAAAGTTTTTCAACTTCTCCTTTAATGGAAATGGCCTTCTTCTGATGAATAGGACGAAGGTGTTAACATACTGGTTTGACATCAGGGTACATATTAATAGTGTGTTCAATGATAATAGTATCTATACCTAGCATTTCCTCTTAAGACCAAGCAAATACATCATGAAATTCACGAAATAGAGAGTGATATGTTTCGACTTATAATGGAGAACAAGACATGCCGACATGAATGTTTTCTACAATGCCAAGTTTAGTCGAAATATCGATAGAAATGGTTTCTTCAATATTTGACAAATTTTGCTCGGAATTGATTGCATTAATAGGAAAAGAATTTGAAAATAAATTTTTGATCGATGGGTGATATAGTTCACTAAGATTATTTTCTTCGTAATCAGGAAGATGGGAATGATGATGATAATATTCCCATGGTTCTCCTTCTGACATCATGTTTTCCAAAATATTATCATCTGTCAAGAAATTTTAGGAAAAAGGATTAGATGGAGTACCAAAATCTAAGGAATGATCAACCTAAACAACCAGGGACGATGATTTCGGATTCGCCACCCAAGCCAAATAGATTGATTTTTATGCCAGCTCAATAGGTTTGGGCGACAGAAACTCATCCAACATAAAAATTTCAAAATCACCCGTACTCTTCCTTAAGCCAGATGGAGTGTAAGAGATCATGTAGAAGGTCTCTATACTTTCAACTTATGTCGACATCATAGGCAGCGGTAATGCAAAGGCTCCCATGAGAGTGGAATCCTTTAAGAGTCCTACACCAATGCCCTAAAGTGCGATTTGGGGTGCGTGACCAAACATAACACTTCCAGTTATTTGTGAAGTGGAGGAAAAGAAGGATAGGTGATTGATGACTGTGATAACATCTTTATATGGAAAGGAGATCATTCTAAAATATGTAGAAATTATTGTAGTCATAGCGTATACCCGTGGCCTTCCAAGTAAAATATTGTAGTCAAGGGGTCCGTCAACAACCTCAACGTCAACATTCACTGTTTTCACCCCTAGTTCAACATGTAGGTTATTGATAATACTGCAAGGCTTATATGTACGTCCATCAAAGTCCTTCAACGTTGTTGATGATTGAGATAAGCGTGGCGAGACAAGTGACATCCAAAAGTTTAGAGACATAATACACGTAGATTCTCCCTCATCAATAATAGTATGATGAACAAGGTGATTGAGAAAATTTACTTGGATGGAAAATGCCAATTCTACTGGCAATTATGGCACATAGCCCATATGATTAAAGACTACAATATTAGAATCAGTTAGATCAATTCCACCAATTTCCGAAAACAAAGCCTTTTTCTGGGAGGGACAATTTTGTAATACCTCAAGCATTGACATAGTTGAGGGGGATTGAGCCAAATATTCAAATATATTATAATTTTTAGTAGCTCTTGCTCGAGGATTATATGTTGATTTATCACTAGTACATTTATGGGAAATTCTGACACTTGGTTCCGACACTTTTGACCAAATGTCGGAAATTTCCCCAAATTTTTTCAATCCCGCCCAAAATTGTCGCTATACTGAAGTTTAGAGAAAAGTGTCAAAATACTGACACTTAGACAAAGTGTCGCAATTGCGATGTTTGGAGGAAGACGTCACAATTGCGACACTATGCCCCAAAGTGTCGCTATTGCGACGACTGCCTCAAAACGTTGCAATTGCGACATAATGTCTAAGTGTCGCAATTGCGACGTTTGGAAGCATCCGTCGCAATAACGACGCTTTGACCGTCGTCGGTATAACGACACTTATATGCAATAAACGACACTTATATGCCTTTGCAAATTCCGTGTCACTTATGGTTTATTTTTTATTTTCTTTTGCTTGAACTAAGTCTTATTTCCATGTGGATTGTGTAATTTCACTTTTATTGCATATTATAGAATGTGTTTGTTTATAAGATTATATGATACATGTGAGATAAAGGTTTATTATTTATCATATATAAATAAATTTAATAAATATTGTACATTTACACTTTTATGAGGTGATGTTATAAGTAAATTCATAAATATCTCTTTTTAATCCTCATTTTACTCCATGAATATGTTTGGAAATGAAATTTCAATAGATTAATTTTCTCCTAACCTATGTATCATCAATATTGTATATTTACCTTCTTAATTATGAGGTGATGTTATAGGTAAATCCACGAATATCTCCTTTTAATCTTCATTTTACTCCATGAATATGTTTGGAAATGAAATTTCAATAGATTAATTTTCTTGCTATTATATGTTTTACGAAGATATGGTAAGGAATTCTCTCTTGTTCTTCTTAGAAATAATTATATATAATTTTATTTTTTCAAAATAGATTAAAAAAATTATATGAGAAAAATTATTAATTCATCAGTATGTGTGTGTGTGTGTGTGTTGTGAGGAATAATTTCATAGTTCAACTTAATGGTTCATTATATAATCATGTGATCATCACCAATGATATATCTTAAAAAGTAACTGAAAAGCCATGTGTACAAAATCGATGTATACTCTAGAGAGTGGTTCTCATATCACTATGTAAATTGTTGTGTGCTACTTCAACAAAATTATAAGATAAACTGTAATACACATCATATATGCACCATAACAATTGCCATACAACTAATTTGTTTTAGGATACATGTGGCATTATAGGGGTAAATTCCATATGATGTGTATATCAATCTATTAGGTGTTGGTAGGTTGTGAGTATCTAAGAAATGATAAGGAATATCCATACATCATGATCTTGTAATGTGATTATAAATTGTGTCTATAATTTCCATAAAATGTATAAATGATTTGTTTAAAAAAATCAACACAATCAACCCTAAACAATGTTCATGATGTGGAATGTCATTGGAAAAACCAAAATGATGGTCACATGTCCCATTTCTATGGTAATGGTGATCATATATATGTTGTAGTGACACTTGATGAGTAATTAAATAAATCTCAGAGTGTGACTCATTGTGCCATATTTTTTTAAAGCATGATTTGTTTTCCTAGTTTTTAATAATTTGTTAACATATTTTATTCATTTGGAAAGCTAATTAATGATGCTTTAAGTAATTAGGACCTAATGAGAGATCATCTTCACATCTTCACTGAAATATATTTGGTAATTGTAGTCACTATATGAACCGCACATGCATGCTACTTAGGAAAAATTGAAATATAAACTATAATACACATCTTATATCTGCCATAACAATTTCCATACAACTTATTTACTTCTAGATACATATGAAATACTTCAGGTAAATGCCATATTATGTGTATACCAATATAGTAGGTGTTGGTAAGTTATGAGGATCTAAGAAATGATAGGGTATCCACACATTAGTGCCCTGGTGACTTTTTTGCATAATTTTCTATTTGTTGTAATTTTGTTGCCTGGATTTGTTATAGATTTCAAATAATACAATTATCTACCAATTTTCTTTATAAAGAATAAGTACAGTAAGTAGTCACCTATACTTCCCCACTGTGGTCAATGTTGATGTATGGCCTTGGCTCATTGATCTTACAATTAACTCACTATGCATATTCAATTTCTCCAGTTCAGCCCAATAAAATAAGGAAAATAGAAAATAAAGTCTTGATTTTTCTTTCCAATGCTCCTACATAATACAAATACTCTTAAAAACCAATTAATATATAAATTTTCATCATTCATGCTAAAATCAATTTGAAGTTTTTTAATGAATCTGCTTACAATTAATAGATTACATTGCTCACAGAATAAGAGATAATTTAGAACTATGATTTCACAATAATAAATTACGCTGGCAGTTCAAACTTCAAACATGCCTTATGAAATTAAAATATGGCAGGTTAATGAGCCAATCTAGTTTCCTCGGAGCCAATCTTGAGCTCGGCCTAAGTCTGAATGCCTTGAGAGTGCGAGTGTAAGGAACTAGACGCCTAAAGCTTTTATTTTGTGCTTGTGTAATTCATTGTTTGACCATCAAGCCAAGCCACCATCTATATTAACACTACTTCATGTTGGGGCAGATTGGCATTCTAATTTTTTAATGCTATAGCCGTAATTTTTCACTGCTTCACTAATCACAACCTTGGAACTTTGCAGGGCAATGGGCTTTATTCTTTCTTTGGTGTTTTATGTAAAATAAAGGATTTGTGAACTTTCTGTAATAAGAAGGGGAAAACTAAATTGATTCTAATTTTAAAATATCAATAATGATAAGTGGTAATTCCTTTATTAAATTTTTAATTTTGAGTGAGCCAAAAAAGTAAATTTCCTTACTTTTTGAGTACAGCCTTGCAATTGCGAGGAGGACTAGTGTTGCAAAATTATTGGTAAGTGGAAATTAAAGGGCGTAAGAACGTTTTTGAAAAATTTTCAAACGTCAAAATTAAGTCTTCTATCCTTCCTAGCACATCACGAAAAACAAGAATCCACAAATTCTAGTCATCAAATACATGCAAAATGCATTATGATGGGCAAAATGGAGGACTAATCCTATGCTGCTACATGAGTTAGGGTTTCATGTGGCAGCAGGGAACCTTGTATAGTTTTTCAAGGATAGGAAAGGAGAATATTGTCAGTTAATCATCACATGAAACTTCATCACCATTTGAAAATTGTGTCCTAATTTGAAACAATAAGACTACCCAAATATTTCATTATTTAATTTAGATTGTGTAATACAAAAAAATATCCTAGATAACTTAAATAATGTAAGCACTTTTGCAAAAATTTAGTGGAGAGAACCTTAAATTACATTTATTTTGAAGTTCCACTTGCATTTTAAGCCATTTTAATTAGTCTTTCATGGCTATTCTAGTAAAAATTTCAACCTCTTGTAGAAATTTGTTTGTCACTTGTATTATAAATGAAAAAATCAAATGTAAATAAAAATGATTTGATGTTGTGTAACGAGCTCCAAAAATATAAGAAAAGATATATCAACGCCTTAGAAATAAGCCACTTTGAGGGGGCAACCTCCAATACATTACATAAATGAACAAATCTTGGATGATACAAATGAAAAAAATATCCTTATATATATAGGAGTCCATGGGGCCACAATATAATCCTAGTGGGGCCACAATGTAATCCTAGCTGACCTAACAATAATAATGTAAGGGCACAATAATAACAATATGGGGGTTACATGGGTGCAATAATAACAATAAGGGGGGCTACACTAACATAATAGGGGGCTACACTATTAATATAGGGACTTAACATGCCCCTCTCCTTCAAACAAGTGTTGTCCTCAACGCTTGATTATTTCTTGATGCTTCTGTATAAAATTCTCATTCTCCCATGTGAAATATTTTACAGGAAAGTTCTTCCACTTGCTGAGATACTCTGAAATTGATCGTACTTGTTGAGTTCTTGTTTCTATGACTGCTTCATAACTTCTTTCGATGTGATGTTGATCTTCCTGTTGTTTCATTAGATTCTGCATCAAAGTTGGGTTATCCTTTGAGAGTTGGAGAACTTGTTGTTGATGCTCGCTGTGATATTCCACTAATTTATCATCCATATTAGCTATTATTTGATCCTTCAAACCATCCAAATTAGCCTCCATTTATGATTTTAAACCATCTATTTCATCTTCGATTGCTCTTCGTAAGATCGAAACTTGTTGCACTTGGTACCGTAATTTTGATATCTCATACTTCAATTCTTCCTCTTCATGCATCATTATATAGATTTATGAGGGCTTAATGGGTATGGAATCATTTTTTGGAGGCATTATATAACCCAATGCTGATAAATATTCTTCAAATGCCCTTGGAATCACTTCAAACTGCTTTTTCAAACAAACGTTATGCAATTCGGAAAAAAAATACACACCTTTTTCTTGCTTTTGAGGAGCTCGATATTGAAATTGGATTATCTCTATGATTTCAGCACTTCAATATCTTAATTTTGGTACTAACGTATCCCTATGAATTATCTTTCGAATGCCACAAGTCTGACCTGATTTTGATTCTCCAAGCCAAAGTTGTGTCCAATCTCCCACAATGACCTAATTATGGACTGGTTCAGTAGAGTGAACTTGTACGACTTGCCACGTGTCACTGTTTCTTCCTTTGTCTCTGAAATTGATAGTGAAGAAACTACAGTCTGTGTACTTGCGACCAATTTTTACGACACTCCAATCCGATGCCCAGAGAGAGAGTTATTGAAATTTTCCCACGATCACCTCTTTGAGATGAAATTCAGGAGCCTGAAAAAGCACTACCTTACAAAGATAATATCTCCAAAAATATTACGAACCAAGCTCTGAAATGTTTTGAAAAATTTCCTTAGGATTTCAGCTTCGCACCATATGAATTTTAGATTCTGAACCTTCGTATCAAAAAATTTATAGTGCAAATTCCACGATGACCTATTTAGGAGCCTGAAAAAAGACCTAACTTCCACAGCTCATATCTCCGAAAATTTTTGCGAACCAATTTCTGAAATTTTTAGAAAATCTTCCTCAGGATTTCGGCTTCGCACCCTAAAAATTTCAGCTTCTGAAAGTTCGTAGAAAAAAAGTTATAGCGCAAATTCCACGATGACCTGTTTGGAGCAGCGAAACCCTAGAATCCAAAGCTTTGATACCAAATGTTGTGTAACCAGCTCCAAAAATAGAAGAAAAGAGATATCAACACCTTAGAAATAAGCCACTTTGAGGGGACAACCTCCAATACATTACATAAATGAACAAATCTTGGATGATACAAATGAGCAAAACCTCCTTCTATATATAGGAGTCCATGGGGCCACAATATAATCCTAGTGGGGCCACAATGTAATCCTAGCCAACTTAACAATAATAATGTAAGGGCACAATAATAACAATATGGGGGTTACAGGGGTACAATAATAAAAATAAGGGGGGCTACACTAACATAATAAGGGGCTACACTATTAATATAGGGACTTAACATTTGAAATGCAAAAATCAAATCCGCGCTACATAAAAATGATTTTTTAAAAAACTACAGTAATGTCTGATATCACGCGCGCATTCTCCCTCAGCTCTTGCAGAACAACATTCACCCTTAGCATTTTCCCTCAGCTCTTGCAGAACAACATTTGCCCTCAGCTCTTGCAAAATGGTAAGTTCTTACTGCAGGCCCTTCCTCCTATAGTAGGCTTGACCCTATTTGGGTTTTTTTGGAACCTCTGAGAATACAAAGGTTGTGATTGATTACGGGGCACTGCCTATATTTGTGGAACTTCTTACCTCTGGGAATGATAATGTTAGAGAACAGGTAGCATGTTTATTTTAGAGGCATAAAATTATTCTTCCCAACTATCTTTATATGTTTGTAATTTTGGAATTTGATTTAAAAAACTAGTACCCAACTTTGAGTTCAACTGGTGTCCGTGTAAGGCTGTTTGGGCTTTGGGAAATATTGTTGGAGACTCTGCAACATTTAGGGATATTTCCTTCAGTCATGGAGCTCTGAGGTAGGTGCTTGCCCAGTTGAATGATACTGCCATAATTTCAATGATAAGAAATGCTACATGGGCTCTGTCAAATTTTTGCCGTGGTAAATCCCAACCACTATTCAAACAGGTAAGAAGAATACATTTTCTGCCTCTTCTTCTTAGTTCACATATACTGTGGATTTTTTTTATAGATCTTGGTGCTTGGTAGATTTGGATGTAATATTGACCTAGGCGCTTGTTCATTACAATGACTCCGTCATCAGGTTTTAGAAAATGCTCAGATATTTGGGTTTCATAAGGGGATTACCCTTGCTTGCAATTATTGATTATCAATCACATTCAAAAAAAGTCTTTCGTAGCATTGCTGAGCTCTTTATAGGTGAATTTCCGAGGAAATTTCACAATATCTGAACTAAATTTTTCTGTCCTTTTCAATACTTTGTTCTTGTAACAGAACCAGACAAACAATCTAGTGGCCAATGCAACAACAACAACACCTCTTGTTGCAATGCCTGCAATTCACCCTCTCTACACACATGAATGACTATGGCACCCTCTTTTGTGAACAGGTACTGGAGCTGAAGGTACTGGTTTCCATTAGGATTGTGGAATTAAACATCCAAAATAGTATCAAATTCCACTGCAATAGTATTCCCCGGCGAGGGAAACAGTTCATTGAGACCTATTGGACTCATCACCCCCAAATAGCCTCCAGGGCTACCTAGAGTGTGATCATTTGGAGTAATAAAAAATGCTAATCCATCCCCAATTGAAACAAGAACAGGACTCACATTGGTTACAGAAAACAAGAAACACATTTTGAAAGAAGAAGAAACTTTTGTATTAGGGTCCAGAAATCTAACTGGTCTATTGTACAATGCCCTACCTGCACTTAAAATTGGTACTCCCAACTCCATGCTAAGGCTCACTGTGCCATTCTTCAGATGAGCATCTTAACCTGAAGTTTCATTCCAAAAAACCCAAGTTCCATGTTCTATGCCCAAGACCTCTGTTACAACGAGTAGAGTTCTGAGCGAAATACTTCACAATAGGAAGCAAAAGAAACATCGCAAAATTGCTCCGCTTTAGACTGATAATTTTCTGTGTGAAACTTCAACTGTGGACAGTAAAAACATAATATCAAACACAACCAATCCACAATGGAATTTGAACATGAGGATTTGTAACCAGAGAAAACCCTCTCTAGGCTAAAAGAATTCTAGAATGGATTTAAGATTCTACTAATGAGCGCTTACAACACCATAGCAATTACTGTCATAATGAAATCCACTGGAAGAAAATCCCTTGTACAATTTCTACATTTCCACAGTGGAAGCAAGAATCTTGCTATCTCTCATGATCTGGTTCTGTGGTCATATCCTTTGCTATGGCTGTCTTGTTCTGCTAAACGTGGATCTGTCTTAGATTTGGCTCTGGTTCTCATTTAGGATCGTGGCTATCTGATCTTGTTGTGGCTTTGACTTTACAAACTTGTTCAATAGGAAAATGTTGACTCTGCTATATATAGGAGCTTCAATGGGTGCTCTCAAACAGTTTTTTGGGCAGCTTTGTTTTGTCTCTGATTCAAGGCAGAACTATGTTGGCCTTGTTTTTTTAGTCCTTGGAACTTAGTTCTCTCATATTTTCCATCCTATCCCCAGTTTTCTATCGAGAAAGACATAACTTCACGATATCAAAATTGACTATTTTTGGCCATTTATCTTTAGTAATGGTACAACTTTAATTTAGTGCATTCGTACAGTATCTGAAGAGCACTCTCAAGTTGTTATTCAGTATTTAGCATAACTACTACATTTAACTTCCATGCTCTAATATTTATATCAACCATAAGCATTCTTAAGGTAGTTCCACATTTCTGAAGTAGAAGGAATGCTTCTGACAGCTTCTTATCATAGTGGTACAATTCTGTTTGCAGTTTATCTTTTATAAACCTCCAATTTTCCAAACATAGTAGAGACTACAGTTTGCATCTCAAATTTTGGACAAATCTGTTTAGTATTCTACAAAAAATGCATTAAGAATAAAAAAATCCCACAATTTGTAAAAAGCCCACAATTTTGTAAAAATCCCACATTTTATTAAAAATATAAATAATTTGTAAAAAGCCCACTTTTATTTTCTTTTTGATTATATATTAAGCTCCCATTGAGTTCAACAAGTCTTGGGTTTTCTACACCATTGAGAGAGATTTATTATTTTCTTTATAGGATAATTTGCATCAATGGAAGAAAACATTAGAGGTGGAAAAAAAATTCAAAAGGGTGAAAGGGGTGATGGTAGAGTTTATTTCCCTTGCAAAAAATGTTGTATGAGAAATACTGTTAGATTTTTAATAGCAACAACAACAATGCATTGTAGGAAATATGGGCACATTGATGGTGGATCGAATGACTATCGTCCCATGGTAATTAATTATCTATCTTCATTTTGATTATATCGTAAAATTTTATATTATTTTAATATTTTTTTTATGCGCACTAATGTTTAATTATTAATGTTTGTAATTTTCATAAAGGCACAGCTGCCCCCCAACTTTTTGCAGATGATCAACCAACTTCCACAGCTAAATAGTAGTAGATTAGATGATGTTGCACTAGTACAAGAGAATATTGCAGCAAATATTGGTATTGGAAATGATGTTGTACAAGGTGAAGAACATGAAGCAAATGATGAAGGTAATTTTAATGGTCCCATGGAGGTAGATCATGATGACAGTAATGAGACAGTTCACATTAATGATGGGACAAATAAAATGCTCCAAGACTTGTATGGTGAGTCAGATGATGATGGTGGAGATAGCAGTGACGATATTTATGATGTACCTCTGATTGAAAGGTCAAGTGAACGACTTTTTGAACACTCAAATGCAACTCTTCTCTTTGCTACATTGTTGCTGGTGAACTTAAAGGTTATGAGTAATTTTTCGAATAGATGTATGACACAACTCCTAAGGCATGCAATATGTATATATGATCACATATATGTAAATGTTGATTATTTTTGCTTTTTTTTAGTTGTAATAAATGTGTAAAATAATAACTTATATATATATATATATATATATATATATATATCATAGTTATCAAAACCAGCGGGTTTGAACCGGTAACCGGTCGAACCGGTAGGTCAGGAGGGCTACCAGTTGGAACCAGCCTTGCAACCCAGTCAATAGCCTCTTCTCACCTGTTTTGGCCAATTAATCGGACCTAATCGGCCGGTTAAGTATGGAACCGGCCGGTTTATGCATAAACCAGCGGGTTCCGTACTTAACCGACCGGTTAGGTGCTCCTCCATGAGCTGCAAATTCCTCTATTATACTAGCAAAAAAATTGTCTAATAACTCATACTCAACACCTTATAGCAGCAACAATACACATGATGACTGATAAATGCAAGGCTGGCTAGCATAAAATCCCTGGCAGCATGCAACTCATCAAGTGTACTTGATGAAAATTTCTGTTCTCAAAACAATCAACAACAACCTTATTTCACACTTAGCTAGAAACTGTCAGACCCTCTCTCTCTGCTCACACATAGCAGCAGCATAAATACAAAACCTTTCACACAACATACAAGAAATTTGATCATGGCATCAAGACTGATGCAAATGGGCTGACGCCACTCAAGGGACAACAACATACAACCTAATGAAAATGTGACTGGCAATAATAAATTTACCACTAGAAAATTCCTGCTTGGAAATGCACTAAGCTGGCCACTGAGTTTTCTGGGTTTTAACGAATCTTTTCAGTGATAAATTTTGTCAAAAACATTGTGAGAAGACTGCTGAAGTTGTAATGATCTCTCAACTTGTTACAAATAGCACTAATAGTGGGTTTCATAAACCAAATCAGTACCTCTAAGTGTTTTAGATTTTTTTCTAGAAATTTATTTCCAAGCAAACATAGATAATGAAGAATACAAGATCTTCAAAATGCTGGTCTGATATATATATACTGAACCCAGAATTTTCTTTAAGGCTGATACAATGAATTGACAATAGATATGAGCAGGGACATATTGTATATTATAATATTAACTCAGCAATAAAACACAGTGAATAATATAAGAGAAACCTGATACATTACTTCAACAAGTTTTCTTATGTATTTTTCGATGATATGTATTACACTTGGTGCCATTTTGATATATTCACCTTTGCATGGTATATAAATGAGAAAAAATTTCATATTTTGTCTCTATTGGATTGGAATCATGGTTGCAAATCTTAAAAATAGTTTTTTTTTTCTTTTTATTAAAAAATAATTATTTAATGTATTTTTTTAAAAACCGGTTCATTGAGATCTGACCGCTACCGGTTAGAACGGTTCCGGTTCGAAACCCGGTTCATTAGCTCCACCGGTCCGGTCACCAGTTCCGGTTTTAATAACTATGATATATATATATATATATAATTAATAATCTTTACATTAACTAGTTTTTGTTTATGTTGTAGATTGTTGGGTGAATATTTGTTACCATCGCCAAATATTTTGCCTCGAACATATTGATATCTACGTGCTATTATGAAACACTTTGGAATGGAATATAAAACTATAGATGCATGTCCTAAAGATCATATTATATATTATGGAGAACATGCATTGAAAATAGAATGTCCGAAATGTGGTACCAATAGATATCGAACAGATCAACTAACCAAAAAGGTGCCTCAAAATGTTCTTCGTCATATTCCCATAATTCCACGTTTGCAGCAAATGTTTAGGTGTAACAGCATAGCACAATTTATGGATTACCATTCAAAGAATAGAAGTGGAGATGGTGTTCTTCGAATGCTTGCAGATGGTTCTGCATTTAGAGAAATCGAGGAAAAATATGTAGATTTTAAAAATGAACCTCATAATGTTAGGCTTTCATTGGCAGCTGATGGTGTTAATCCATTCAGAGAGCTTAGATCTACTTATTTAGTGTGGCCTATTTTCGTTATCAACAATAACATTCCTCCTTGGATGTCAATAAAGAGGGAGCACATAATGTTGACTATGATTATTCCAGGTATTTGATACATTATTTTTTTGAATGTAACATTTTAATTTCTCTCATTGTTTGCATAAATATATATTTTATTTATTTACTTACTTATATATACATATATCATGGTAGTAATTATTATGTACTGTAATTTTGAACAATTAGGTAAGTACTAGGTCAAAGATATGAATGTATATATTGAGCCTCTTATCGATGAGCTAATACAGTTATGGCATGGCATCACTATGTATGACATCACTAAACCAATCAAGCAAAAGAGATTTCAATATCGTGGAATGGTTGTATGGACAATTCATGATGCCCCAAGACTAACACATGTTTGTGGTATGTAATATTTCGTTGCACTTTAATATAATACATAATTATCTACATTAGATATACCACATTGCATGTTTTAAAAATGATCTCATAGTATATTAATTGTTATTGATCCATCTATTGCAGGTCTTCAAAGAAAGGGTAGATTTGCATGTCCAGTTTGTGGCCCTAAGATGAAGTATCATCATTCGCCAGACTTAAGAAAGATGGTGTTTGATGAGTTTAGGCACTTCCTCTCTAGGAACCATAAGTATCGTACTATTGAAAAACATCTTTTCAATGATAAAGAAGAAACTGGATTAAAACCACGAAGAATGACACCTCAGTTGTGGATGTTGGAATATAACAAAATTAATATTCATCAAGCAGCTGGTACGTAATTTGTGTATATATATATTATTTGTTTATGTGATGTTTGGAATTTTTGTTTTAAATAATGAATTTATTTTATTGTATTTTATAATTAATATTGTTCTGATTTATTTTATTCTTTGATATCAAGGTCATCGTCGCGGTGAAGGTACTAATATTGTACTTCCACCTGGAATGAAATGTTATCCTTCTCAATTCACGAGGTTGCCCTACTATGAGGACCTAAAAATATCTCATTTGTTTGATACAATGCATGTCGGGAAGAATGTGACAGAAATGTTATGGCGAACCATAGATGGTGCACATGATAGAGATAAAATTGACAAAATTTGTGCTGACATTGAGAAATTGAATCATGTAATGAAAAGTGTGATAGACAGATCAAATAACAATGGAGGTCGAAATTATAATAATATTCCATGGTTATTAACAGAACAACAAAGCAATGATGTAAAAGAGGTCGTTAGAAGAATTAAATTTCCAACAAGTTTTGCTTCATACATAAATAATATCTTAACGAAGAAAGGTGAATTCAATTGGGTGAAAACACATGATTGGCATACCTTTGTTAAGGTAATTTTTTTGGTATACATTTTTGTATGTTATTTCTTGAATACATATTTTAAATTTTCCTTTTTTCTGTTTAATTTGGAAAGAAATAACGATTCATTTTTTATTTTTATAGTATGTTCTACCTGTATCTTTCCCAAACGACTTCGACAACAATGTCAAACAAGTTATATATGGTCTTAGTAAATACATGAGGTAAGTAGTTTTGATTTATACGCAAAATCTAATTGATACAATTTCTTTTCGTACTTAATGAAATGATGTATTAATTTACTTGTAATGAAATATATATTATGTTTCATTGAAATAACCTTGCGTAATGATTTGCAGATGGTTGTCATTGAAAGAAATCCATCAAGATGAAATAAAGTATCGGAAGAGAGAAATTCCTCGACTAATGTGTGAAATGAAAAAATATCTACCTCCAACATTTTTCAATGCACAAGAACACTACTTGATACACCAAGTTGAGGAGATTAAAATGTGTGGACTAGTACACACAAGGTCAATGTGGATGGTCAAGAGGAACCCGAAATCCTTGAAGGCTTTGGCTAGACAAAGAGAACGACCTGAGGGTTCTATGGTGGAGGGATATGTGGTATATCAATCCATGGTGTATATTAGTCATTATATTCCTATATTATTTGTGCCAGCCATGAAGGTGGTGGATTGCATTTGGGATGTGAACTCCATCAAAAAATTTGAAGTGGAGCACCTGTTGGGAAAAGGTAGAATGAAGAAAGTGAGAGGTAAAAGATTTATTATGTATAATACATATAATGTTTCATTTTTTTACATCATTTATATGATCATTATATTCATTTAGGTATTATTCTTTCATATTTTATTAATTAATATAATTTACCATGGTTATAAGTAATATTTATTAATATTGGTGAATTATTGTTTTTTTATTCAGGTGCTCAAGATTATGAGGCACTACTTTTATACATTGCAAAAAATCTTGAGTGGATGAGTGAATGGATTGAAACATGTAAAGCACGTAACGACGGTAGGTTATCATGGCAACTACTGTGTGAATTGATTAGAGAAGCATATCGTAGTGGAGATGGAAACGTTACAGACAGGGAAATCGATTTAGCATATGGTTTGAAAGATAGAAAGGTAAGCAATTAATTCACCTATTTTATTCATTAATTATTTTATACTATATTTATAATGTGACAACAAGTTTGATTTTTCAGTTAATTTTCATGTTGTGTAAATTATATGATTAATTATTAATTGAGAATGCATCTTTTTCATGTTTGGCATATTGCAGTTGAAACACCACAAGGCTATGTGGTGCAATGGTCGTAAATTTCGCATTAAACAGTTGGATGATAACAGGAAAACTTTAGATAGTTGGATAAATGCAGTATTCTAGGTCACTAATGTTTCCTTCAGGAGTGACAGACATCCTCGAGAATCTGAAAATAGATATTATGGGTTCTTAGATGATATAGTTGAGTGTGACTTTAATTCCTTCAAAATAGTTTTGTTCGACGTCAAATGGTATAGGCTACGAATGAATGTACGTGATGATGATAGAACACTTATTCAACATGAAAATGGATTTCCAATGGTTAAAAAATTGCAGTTTGAAGCAGGAAAAGATCGTTATGTTTTTCCAACCCAATGCGAACAAGTCTTTTACTTAGAGGTTCCAAGTGAGAACGAATGGTCATTTGCTATTAGATATGATCCAAGAGGAAGGCTAGTAGAGTATACTGTAGAGGAAGAAGATGATATTGATCTAGAAGAAGATGATGCAGTGGCAGATGAGCAGGAAGATGCATTGATAGACGAAGAAGATATCTTAGAAGATGAACCAGGCATAGGAGACGGGCAACAATTATTGATGATGATGTTGATGAGGATATTATTGAAAATGACATAATTGATGATGATGATGACATGGTCAATAATTTCAACACCGTTTATGAATCATATGTTGATATAGATGTCAATCAGTTGGATGAAGATCAAGAAGATAAAGAATATTAATATGGTATCTACTGCCAGTGCCAAAAATTGGTGGTACAAGCCATGTGGGCCTCTTATGGTATCTACTTCCAATGCCCAAAAGACAGTTAATATTTATGATATTCGTGATCGATATCCTGTGATTTCAATGTGCTTTTTTTGAAATTTTAGGTTTCATAGTAAATCATCAATGGGCTCTGAAATAAGGCACATTGAAATCTTGGATACATGTTTCATGCCAAAATTAGTTGTATCTTCCATAAATACACAATCTTGGACCACTCTGTATGAATTTTCTTCTCAGACAATATTAAATCTCCCTCATTATACAGGTGGTGTTCTTACATGCATAGCAAAGGCATTGTTTTGGCAATCATTTTATAAGTCACTAAATATTGTGGGTACAAGGATCTAGGGTCTCCACATGTAACTGTGTTTCCCAGAGACTCACTTTTCCTGTCCTTAAATTTGTAAACATAGTAGTATGCCAATGCTTCTTTCATTTTGTATGCATAAGATGATTTTTCGTCAAATTCCATAATTGTTTTTAAGTTTTATCCATCCCAGTTTTGTTGTGAATGCACAGGTTTTTGGCTCAACGCAGATCTGTTATATCTTTGTACTTTTCCTTTACTAACTATTTGAAATTTCTAGTTATATTTAGAGGTGTCTTTTAAGGGATGAGGGGAATCACTTGGTTTCAGTGTTGCCCACTCTCAATAGAGACTTACAGTAAACTATGACACATTGTGATGTATATCAGTGGTAGTTGGGGCAACAACAAAATCAGTTTCATGCTTCAGTAGATTTATTCTTCTTGGAAAGCTTTCAACTGACAAAAAAAATGGAATGAAACACGCAACCAGTCCCCTTCCTTTTATTGGACCACCTACTTTCTTTTTATGAGAGCATCTACAGGCTAAAGTTACTAGAAGTGGTCAAAAGTGAGTTTGGTTAGTTGGAAAAGTCTAACTATTCTTAGCCCTCAAAAATGTTTAAATACTTCATAGGCATGTTAACCCCTCCTAGAATGTGTTGCGTAAGTGGGTTTTGCAAAATTTTATGCACTTAGGGTTAGACTCAAACTTTGAAATTTGATGTAATTAGGATTATATTCAAGTGCTGGCCAAAATGGTAAAATTGATACTCAGCCATAGCTGAAAGGAAGTAATATGCAGTGGAGTCATTCTATGAAATGATTCAATTTGGCATGTGAATCTCACATCTAAGGGCCATTAAAATCCCATGGATGGAGACTGATCAGGATTCAACATTGCTGTTACTATTAGTGGAGGTGGGTATGGAAAAAGTACAATAAAATTACTGGCAACAATAGTAACATCATAGATTCAGAATCTTAATCTCTTTATTAAATGAGCATTAGAATGTAACTTGATTTCAGTGAAATCTCTAATAGGTTTTTTCTAAATCGGACCTGCAATGCTCACTTGTAAAGATGTTTGAGGCTTGAGGTTGTATGACACTGCAACAATTGACTTGTTGAGTACATGATGACATTAGGTCATTGTGAAACTGAATATATGCTACTTCGGTATGAATATTGATTGTTTTTAGGTAGGCTTTCAGTTGTGTAGAGTGTCTTGATTTTTATCTGGTCATGCAAGTATGCTTGTCCTTTAGAGTGTTTTTTCTTAACCTGACAACATAAATTTTCCGTCCATTCATTGGTTTCAAAGAAGTTTGACTGGTACAAAAGGAGCCTAGACGTGTAAGCACAGTCTAAATTTTGAGTATTCATTGATAAATTAAGCTTAAAATGATAGCTTGGATCTTCATTTATGTGTCAAGTTTTTATAAATGCTTGTTTTCTATTGAAGCAGAGTATATTTTGTTTATTTATTGATAGATAGAAACTCAAATTATTTTAACGAGGTCTAATGAAATTTTGGCGATCTTGTGAGCTTTGCAGCTTGGTGGAGAACCTCTAGTGTTATGTTTTGTTGATTTTTTTGATGCAAGATGTGTCGCAACTGCCTTAAAATTGATGTTGGTTGCACAAGGATTCGTTCCTATTTTACTGTCAAATTTTCTCTTTATGGTAGCCTTCTCTTACTACCATTACCTGAACTTTCTAGGTTATGATGGTAAGTTTCTTTTGATAAAAGTTATTAGATTTGAACTGAATTAAGGTTCCATTTTTTAAGTTGTTTCTATACATTTATCTTTAATACTTCAGATATTTCTGTGCATGTGCTACAGTGTTACCCTTCTTGGATAAGACAAATTTTTTCCTCTACCCTATTGGCTTTATTATTATTCTCTTTCCATTTTGTAAGTGATTCAGAGAGCCTGCAAATGTATATTTCTTTTAGTCTTTTCAAATTTAGTTTTGAACTTTCAAGTTTTCTGTTCTGCTAACTATACAATGTTTGTTATGTGTTATTTTTTCGATCTAACATGAACAGTATATGTTTGTGCGTTGTATGTTTAGTGGTACTTGCTAGCTTCAATATTACACGATATGTTTTGAGTTTCTACTATGGCTAGAAGCGTTCAAAGGGAACCATTTTTATAAATCACCAATACCAGGGCTGGAATTGTAGCTGATATGGGAACAACCAATGGGTGGTATGAAAATTTAGCCACGTGTAGCTCTTTGTAAAGGTGCTAATTTTCATCTCAATCACCTGCGTTAGTTAGCATAATTGTGTATAAACTGAATGGATACTTGGTAGTTTTCTGAGTTTGGTTTTTCATTTTGCTGGAGTCCATTCTTGTAAATTAATAGATTATTTTTTCCATCTTCTGTGGCAAGCTCTCTCTCTCTTTGACTTGCCATTTTCTGCCTTTTTCATTACTGAATTTCATGTGCAAATTCTCAAGTTGATTGAACAGAAATGGATGTGGATTTTCTAGTGAAATCAAAAATTGGAAGACATTTAACTTTCTATCGAGATCCATTTTAAACACTAACGAAATGTGATATACAGATGATACCCCGTGTTTAGTTCTTTTTAAAAAAAATTGGCAGCCATTCCAGTCCAAAAACACTGTGGACATGATCTAGAAGCTTAAGAACGAAATTTTTTGAATCCACATACATCAGCCATTTAGTTTTTGCAGATTGTGACAAAGAAATATAGTGTAGCTAATGTTGGACAGTTAGGGCTCAACAGAGAGTGAATATAGAGTCTGAAATAGCATATGAGGATATCCAAAACTATGACAGTAGAGTATTTATAAAAATTTCATCAGCTAGTGCATTAAAGAGTCTAGCTAACATAACCATTATTAAACAAATTACAAAGCACTCTTCCAACTAGCCAGTGAATATGACCTAGGGAATCTCAGAAAAGATGTCGTCAAGTTTACAGCTGATCAAAAATACCACCATGGTTGTGCATTGCATGGTTGATATGTTGTACATGTGGTTTGCATCTAGTTGCTTGCTTCAAGAGATTATAAAGTATGAAATTTAAACAATAGGGATGAAAATGTCATTGATGCAAGGGCATTAGAGCCAAGAAAAATTTTGTACATAAATAAATGTAAAGGGGGGTCTCATGTTTTATTTCCCTACGAAATTATCCATAGTTGAGCTAATTTAGTTAATTTGCAGAGGAAAATGTAACTGCCCGAATGATTAGTGGGCATAGGAAGAGGCAGTCTGTCTTTGTCTGTTAGAGCGTTAGTCTAATTTGGAACTATAGGAATTTGAAGAGTTTGTGAGTCATCGAGAAATTCAAATCGATGCATTGTAATTGATATAAAAATAAACCTCTGTGACAGAGTCGAGAGACCTGCATAGAGAACTGAATAGGCTGCATAGAACTATAGAGGAGACAGGGTAGAAGAGAAGGGCCAATCGATTGAAGATCTGGCCAGCTAAAAGCTTGTAAGTTTGGTCACTGTATAAATGAGGAATTTGTCTCAATATAACTATGCATTTGTTGTTTAACTCTGTGGGAGAATACCTTGAGTATTTGTGTATTGATTGATTTAAATTTTGTGTGGAATGCCTTGAATCTCTGTGTGAATAATCTCTGTAGTTGAGTTGAATGATGTCCTGTGTAACTGGAGGGCTTGAATGGTACTCAGTATCTCATGAGGTGTTGATTTTTTTATGAGTCTCGGTGCTTAAATGCGTGATAAACCTGTGTTAAAATAATATATGAATTGTGTGTGTAAGTTCTGTGAGGGCATGCATAGATAGTACAGGTCGAAGTCCTGTATTAATCGATGTTGGATTTTGTATGGAAGCCACACCCCACAAATTGTTGACAATCGAATCCCAAATATGCTCTAACCTCGTGTGAATAGATCAATGGGAATCGAAGAGGGTTCATGAAGGATGCAGGTAATTATTATTCCTGGTTTCCGAGTGAGAATCGAGGGAGAGTAGATATGAATTGTATTCTGTGGGCAAGATTTAGTTTTGAAGTCAGGTGGAACCCTGAGCAAGAGTAGTTGGAACCGTGAGGGCCGCACAGTAAAGACGAGTTTTCGACATATCGCACCACCTCTATACGGTAAGCTGTATTCCCCATTTGGACGCGATCAATGCCATGGGTTGACATGTGGCCTTAAGTATTTTTGGAAAACCACTCTCATCGTGAGTTAATGATCGTGCAATTAACTCGCACAATATCCAGTTGATCGTTGGATCGTCAAAGCCGGTGTGACGTATTATCCACCGTTGGATGTGGAAGGGTCATAGGCGCTGGGCCCCACGCATATATATATGTTGATTGTCACTATCCTAACTACTGTTTATGGTTTTAACCATGGTATGGCATGTTGGTCACATTGACACAATTTTAATAATATATGTGTAGCCTGAACATTATATAAAGCCCCTGGTTATAAAATGAATGGTATCACTAAACGCTAGTGTGGTCCGCCTTGTTATATGTTTGTTGTGGTCAAGCACTATTGTAATAAGGACCGTGTTCCAATCCCAGCCAACCGTTAACATAACAAGTGTATGTATGTATCGGCCAAGGGTGATGGGTTTATATGAAATACGGGGTTTTAACCAAAAGAGGATATTTAATTAATATCTCAATCTCAAATTGAGATATTAATATACACAAGTGTATTTAATTTTTCAGTTAAAAGGAAGCAGAGTAGGTGAGAGTAGAGCTCCCCCGAAAGAAGAATGAATATGATGGTATTGCATGAGATATTACATGCACATAATAAACCTTGAAATTAATATCTCAAATCTCTGAGATTTGAGATATTAAAGCTCTCAGAATTATTTGTTTAATTTTCCAGTCCCCGACATAAGAATAGGTTGAGATTGAAGTAATGAGAAAACTGGGATTGTGGGTTTACCCCGCCATCAGTTATATTCTATATTTCCATTTTAAACACTAACGAAATGTGATATACAGATGATACCGATTGCAGATAGTGTTTCATTGTACTCAAAGGGCCTCTAACAGTCGTCAACCTTAGTAACAATATTCTTCGTTATAAATTTCAGTATGAAACCACCTAACTTTCTGACATCACAACTATCAAGCCAATTTTTTATGACTTTAGCTTCATTTCTTGCAAATACTGGAGAATTAAAAAAAAAAAAAACGTTACTCATATTTAACTGTCTCTAAGTAATCGACCGTGAAATTTATGTTAAAGCAACTTAGCACAGAATGCAATTGCAGTATACAAATCTCAAAATTGGAAGATTTCATTACCTACAAGGACTGGAATCATCTTGGCACACTGTAAAACAAAAGTAGGCAATAAATCAGTAGTTGTTTAATTTTTTTTTTAATTTTTTATCAAAGCGTCGGAATACTGACGCCTTCAAAGCGTTGGAAGAGCGACACCTTCAAAGCATCTGTAGAGCTACACCTACAAATCGTCGGTAGAGCGACATATTGAAAACGTCGGAAGAGCGACACATTCAATCCGTCAGTAGAGAGACACCTACAAAGAGTCGGTAGAGCAACACCTTCAAAGCGTCGATTTTGCGACGCTTTAAAAGTGTGGTTAGACGTAGGAAGAGCGACAGTTTAGAAACATCAGAAGAGCGACGTTCAAAAGGTTGGAATGCATGTCGTCGAAATTGCGAGAGTTATAAACGTCAGACGAGTGACGGTTTTGAAAACGTCGGAAGAGCGACGATTGTTTGGAAACCTTGGAAAAAGTGTCGGTATTGCGACACTTTGGAAAAGCGTCAGAATTGTGACGTAATGGATAACCACGTTTTGTCCCACCTCGAACTATCGCTCTTGTGACGACTGTGTGTCAGAATAGCGAGAAAGTGGTCGTCAGAAATTGGGCCAAATTTTCTAGTGTATGAACGACTCCCTTCGGTGGCTTGATTGTCAATTTAGGAATAACAGGTGATTTCGTAGATGGATTCATGGTTGAGGTAGTAGGTTGATCAGGTCCTGACTACCGCAATATTTATTACACGTTGCCACCAAAATATATGTTGATGGTTTTGTGACAGATAGCATAATCACTTGGGAACTAGAAGCTGGATCCGTAGAAACCAAATTTGTGTCCGGATTTGAAAACTGATCTGTCAGCACAACTGACGCATGTGAAGTCTTAACCATTTTCTAGACTTCAGCACAGTGAGAAAATCCTGAAAAAAGTGTTCCTCATTAGAGATTATGCATGGATAATGAGGTTTCCTATTTCCAGATGATTTATCAGATGATATTTCCTACGGGTTAGAAGTTTTATTTTTCTTTGATTTCCCTTTTTTCTTACTTTCGGGTTTCTTGTCACTTTTTCCTTCGTCAAATGATACAACATTGCTTTTAGAAGAAGACGCAGGATCAGATGCATTAGTATGATGTGTTCTTGTAGTATTGATCATATCGTCTCTGGCATGAGATTCCTTTGATGGAGGAGGAACAATAAAATTTTATCGCGATGCGTTAGGAATTTTCTTGTAGAGCGTACTAGACTGAGTATAAATCGAGTCTAAATATTGGGCCCTAGAAATAACTTACTCTTCAGTAACGATGCCACCCTTAGCCACATCCTCAGTTATAGATGGTAATAGGGACTTAATGAACCACTCAGCAAGGAGTTGATCAGGAACAAAGGTCTTAACCATTCTATGATGATGACACCACTCAATAATATGGTCAGAAATGTGAGTAGCATTAGTTTGTTTAAATTATTCAAGAGTTCCGTTCTAGTTTCATATCATATGGTAACTAGAAGTGAGTCCAAAAGACAGTAGCTAGGGTAGTGAAACTATCAAAAGAAGCTCTAGGTAATTCAATGTACCATTTTACAACCAGACTAGTGATCGTACGCTGGAAAAGACGTAGTCGAACAGAGTCATCATTTAGGGAGTTTGATAAACACCCAAAATGATAAGTCATATAAACATGAGTCGACGGGTCTTCCCCAGGGTTTCCATTGAAATTAGGAATATCCGAGGGTAATTTATGAGGTATCACCAGCCACCAAGGAGCAGAGTTTATTGGATCATTGGTGAGACGATTTAAATATGGTAACTCTAAAGATGCAACAAATAACATCTGTCGATTAAGTTTAGGTTGAGCATAGATATGATATGATGGAATTGCTTGGGAAATAGGCCTTTGAGCACCAACATAAGGAATCTGTTGTTGGTAACCCAGATAGGGGTTGTTTTTATAGGAAAATGCTTGAGGATTCTGTTGACCAAAACCTGGGTACGATACTTGCTGAAATGAAGATTGTGGCATTTGCGCCTATGGATGCCAAGGGGTCTGTCCACCAATGTTATAAACCAAATTAGGATAACTTGGATTCAGTTGAGGATAGGTATAATCAGATTGTGGCTACGATATCCCATAATATGGTAATATAGCCTGTGAATAAATGATTCTGAGTATCGGTTGTTATAAATTAGCCGAAGGAGTTGGAGTCTGTGGGCCCAATACTTGAGGGCATTGAGTTGAAGGAATCGCCTAAAACAGTTGTTGTACAACAGTTTGAGTCTGTAACAGGGGTAAATATGTATTAAAAATTGGAATTGATGTGGGTGCAATAGGTTGAAACGGTTGATATGAGTGTACAACCATTTGTGGTTGGATAGGCAGAGTGGGCTGCCATTGACAAACATTCATTTTGACATTATCTTGACCAAAAAACGACGGAGTACTATCAAAGTGGGTGAGCATAGGTTTCCCCCCAGCATGAGGAGTATAATAAGACATAAAATATTGTTCTCCAAATGCAGGGAGTCCACTTGAGATGGTACTGGATGGAATAGACCCAGATGGACCAGCTTGATATTTCCCTGATGATGGATATAAATGATAAATCTATTTAGTACTCACTATAGGTTTACCAGTTAGAATACAAGACGATGACATTGGTGAAGTCCATGGCTTTAAAGGTGCACCAGAGAAAATTCCAAATAAATATTTATTTTTGATGGAACCATAGGGCCTCCATGTAAATATGACTATGGTGAAGTTGTGGACATCGAGAGGGTAGTAAGAGAAGGTGATGACGTAATCGGAACAGATGGTCCAACCGAATATGTTGGTTCAGGCATGGTTACTTGACCAAAATTATACCCTTTTGAATCAACAGGAATTTGAATAGGAACAGGATCAACAAAAGTAGATGATGGTGATTGAGGAAAAGACTCGTACAGGTAAATATCCTCCCCAAAATGGGTTGGAGTTAAAGGTGTTTCATCTTGTGGGATTTCTTCAGTCAAAAGTAAAGCAAGTGGAAGGATTTTGTTGTTAGGCCGAAAGCATATTTCAAGGGTTTGACTGTGCGATGTGGGAGACTCAATGGCTACAATATATTGTGGGGTGGCCGATATAGTAACAAATTCCGGTCGTTCGAATTTGGGATGCAAATGTTCTGTAAAAATAGAGACAGGATCTGGATGAACTTCCAGTTGAACAACGTCGGGTTCAGGAGGTATGGTCTCACTGATTGGATGGATCGTGACCATGAGTAGCTGTGAGGACTCTGTCGTGACAACAATAGACAAACCAGGATTTTTAGAAACAACTTGTGCCGACTCTGGTATATGGGAAGATGATGCTTCACCAGAGGTACTGATGGTACTGGTTTCGGTAGAGCAGTGTCACCTTCGGCGACCAGAAGTGACTTCTGGTGGTAAAGGTGGTTTCAATGCTAGTCTACCCGAATGACGGGGAAAGGGATTTTCTTCTTCCATGATGACTGATTTATTTTATGACAAAAAAAAAATAAAAAAAATAAAAGGGTAATGCTAGGCAAAAGATTTACCAAGAAACTGTGAATTGCAAAATACCTCTTAGCGAACCAAGAAGTATAGGTAGGCAATATTCCCGAATGTTGTGTTCGGGTGTATCACAATTTACAAGGCAGTTGACTCAGGTCACTATGGATGGATAACAACCTAAAGTTGTCCTCCCAAATATACCCGAAGGTACGTGGAGGCCCAAGTCTGTATTAGCATTTTCTAATGTGAAACCGTACAGTGAGATCACCACTTTATACTTTTCGTACTATAACACCGTTTGATATACCCGAATATACATGGACGAGCTACGACATATTTACGTATGTGGACTGAGGTATCACACTCAGAATTTATTGCAAACAATTAACAACATCTGCTATGTTTTATGATGCCGGAGCATGTCTCTACCCTAGACGTTCTAAATGTTATTGTTATGGTTCCAATGTTTTTTTAGGTAAATTGATGTAAATTTTAAGTTGATCTTGTTTATCAATTTTCGTTTCAAGGTTCATTGTGATGATGTGATGGAAATTCCTAAAATGAAAACTAAAATGATAAGAAAAATTTTCAATTTTAGTTTTTGCAATGAAAATATTAGTTACTAAAGGGAAAGAGCATTCAATTTTGAGAGTAAACAACAAAGAGCACAAACTAATATGCAACTTTCCTAATTTGTTCCTATGCAAAGCTCACAATTCACTATATGCAAATGCAGTTTTTTCTTTTCAGTCCCCTTAATGTGAATGAAAAAAGAAAACTATATGCATCAAATCAACAAAAACAAATTTTTTCTTCTTTGAGAAACGATGATTTTAACAACAATTTCTCTTGTAGGAAAAATGAAGAATAGAACCACAATTTTTCCTACAGGAAATGAAGAATTTAACAACAGTTTCCGTTACGAAAACAAATGGATCTAATGCAAAAATAAAAATAATTTGAATTTGAATTGTCAATGATAAATAAAAACACTTAAAGAGACATTGAACAAACTTACTTTTCAAAGGAGGAAGATTCAAGAAAATTCACTAGTCTCTATGAGGTATTAGGCAATTGAAAGAACAACAAACAAAAGGCTGAAAGTGATGGAAATGAAAAATTCAAAGGGAATTTGGTTGGATTAGGGGTCAAGTCAGTATTTAAGGAGAGAAAATGTGTTTCAAAGCACCCCTGAGTGGGAGACCGTGCTATTCAAGGCACTATGTCTTGACCAATAGTGTGTTGGGCACACCAGAGAAAAAAATTCAAGATACTAAACACAATTCTAATGCAATTATTTGTTTCAAAAGCCTAATAATTGAGAGTGGATTCTACTGGGTGGATAAGAAGAGGAAAAAACACCAAGGATGAAGGTAAACTCCCCAGTGGAGTCGCCAATTTGTTATGCAGAATTATGAATTACGGATAAAACACATTCCCTAAATGTGGTGTTACGCATTTAGAACAACAGATCAAAGACTTTGCAGACACTTTTCCTAAGAATAAACAGACACATAGAAAGATGGAGAAACTTACTTAGAGTCCAAGCGCTTCCTATTCTCCTTATGTCGCTCTTGTTGTAGCTTCCAATCCAACTTTGATCACCAGATTAGTTCCTCCAAGTATGAAAGCTAAACAACAAAGAGATTGCAATATACAGATGGCTATTTATCGTAATCAGTTAAATCAATGAAACGTGAAACATATGCATCAGCTAAGAATCCCTAATATAAAAGGTATAAACTTATACAGATACATATGTGGGAAAATGAGCAGTAATCTTTATTAATGGATAGAAGGGGGAGGTTACAACCAGCAATTGATTTGATGTCACCAACTCCAGCATCATCCTAGCCTCATCACAATGAACATCTCTCCAGCATCATATCACTCAAATCAAATACTCAATTGATAATTCAACATCATTTCTTTACCAAATTTCTCCCCTCTCAAGCACTAGGATCTATGCTCAATTTATAGAACAGCTGAAGGTAGTTTCTCAATCAATGAATTTCTAATAATAGGCAAGACATGTTCCCAAGCTCAGAGGTGTTAGATGGACACATGGATTCAAATTTTGACACATATGGACTCTTCTATAAGGCACTGGCCATGTGGAGAATATGAAACAACGAAAATATCTCTCCCAATTGACCAACGCACTCTTGAATGTCGGGAAGTGCTTTGCAGAGCACCCTTGAATGGAGGTAACTGCATATGAAAAGTAGTTAGTCCCTTGAGAGGATGTGTTGGTGAGATCATAGGTGATATAACATGTACTTCAAATCTTGGCAACCTTGCAATGGAAGTCATGGATGATTTTTTCTTGTTCTCTGTCTTAGGGCATGTAGCAACTGAAATGATAGGGGATGATAGACCCTATTCATTGGTTCTAGGGATGATGACCAGTTTAACCAAGTAATTGGGAATGGTGCCCAAATTTAACTATAATATTCATGAGTAAAACTTTCATTTTCATTATGTAAAGACCCATTTGGGCACTTGTATCAAAGAGAGAAAATAATTTTGTATTTTGGAAAAAATGTTTATAGTGCTTCCAAGAACAAGTCAAATAGCTAGCTGAAGTTGGCCTCCCATTGGGATTAAATATCCCTTGGAAGGCTATATAAAGTAGAAATTCTACCTCCTTTGAGAGACATCACACATGCACTTAATTTAAAATAAATCCTATGGATTAGAAGAAATTTTAAATACAAAATAAGGAGAGATGAATTTAGTTGAGGAGAAATATTATGTAGAAGAAATTGAAGGTCTGTAATATGTGAAGTTCCTATTGAAAATTGCAACCACCTCATGACATGTAACTTCTACCTCAAACAAAAATGTTTATATTGCAACTCTAGAATATGAATTGGTCAAATACATGAATAGAACTGTAGCTAATATTTCTCTATATGAACCATCAAAACTTACTTAACTAAAAGGGAAAAAAATTATTTAAAACCTTAAAATCTAGCACAACTAATATTCAAATAGGAAATACTAAAAATAATTCATCCCAAAAAGTAGGTTACATTATCGTAGAATTGATCTCAAAGAATTCCACTTTGCATACTCCTCCCTTTAAACTCCCTACATGCTCTATTAAAGAACATTGTCATAGCTGTAAGTTTTTTTATAATTTGGTTGAGTTGCAATTTTGAGGAATTTTTCAAGGTTATGGAAAAATAGCATTTTTAGGGTTTGACGTAAGCTTTGTTGAAGAAGTAACTAGCGTCGGTTCTCATAATTATAATGATTTCATGACTAGATGTAATTATTGTACTTGTCAAAATAAGGAAAATAAAATATTTATTTGTAATAAGAAAATTATTTTATTATGAAATAGGTTTCTTTCACATTGGTTATTTTTCCTAGGTAAAGGAACCTATTGATTTCTCTAGGGTTGTGAAGAAGATGCAAAGTCAAGGTCATGATACAAAGTTCCTTGAAGGCTCATTTATCAAATAAATTAAATATATTTGATGTAAAAATATTGGTCTAGAAGCTACCAAAATGACATATTGGCCTAGAAGAGGCCTAATTTAGACCTCAAGAAGACTATTTATTTCAATGGCTCTAAAAAAAAACTATAAATAACAATTTTTAAACTCCACACAATTTTTCATCAGGTGGAACTTTATTTCAATGGCTCTCAAAACACACTGTAACTAACACATTTTAAACTCCACGAAAATTTTCATTATAAATAGAAACAAGCCTCTCAGGACAAACAAATAACTAATGAGCAAGTTAAAAATAATGAACCAATTCTTAGCATTTGTGCCGATCAAAATTATCATATTTAGATGAATTGAAGTATATAAAAAATTAATCTAATGAAGGACCAAGTTTGGAATCATAAAAAAATTAAAAATCATAATATTGTTAGATAAATACGTTTCCTTCATGAAATCCTCTATCAAGGCTTAAAATATCATTTTCAATACATAGAAATCCCTAGGTCAATGCAGTAACACCACTAGTAATAGTGTAAAATGTGACTACCAACCACCATTGGAAGTATGATGTGTTTCCTAGATGAATGTTACTGAACAGTACAAATATACAATAGAAATTTCCAAATTTTCCCTGTGCCTTATGATACAAGTGATGCCTATGTACAATCATCTTTTCAAGTAAGCAGGACATGCTAGTCATAGTAGAACTTCCTACCAAGTTTTGCAAGGGTTTCAAATGACACAAGTATTGTACATACCCAGGGTAGGGAAGTTGGGCCACTAGAAGCATCCACAACAAGTGACTCTTCAACATTTCAAAGACCTTGGAAGAAAATTAAATGTTCAATAGGTGTTGACATATATTGGTGGGACTCTACCACATATTTTTTCCAGAAAACTCTGGGCCTTCTCGCAGTACTATCTACTATAGCATAGTATGGATCGAAGTTATTTCAGTGAGGTGAAATAGGTATTTTCCATAGGTTTCCGTTAGGGATAGGTAAAGGAAAATTTTGTAGTTATATAATATTATAACTTGAGCGTAACATCGATTTATACATTGAGCCCTATTCATTCATTCCTGATTTTCTTAATGCTAGATATTATGTGTTTGTAATAAGTAACAAATTTCAATTTTTTTCTGTGGTAGAATGTAAAAAAAACATATGAAATAACTCATAGGTGGTGCTAGAGTATCCAACACTTACCAAAGAATTTTTTTCCACTTTGTCTACTCTTCCTCAGACCCTCAAACTGAATTTCCCTCAGGTCCTATCATGAAGGTGGAGGTTCTTCATCTTGTAGCTCAGAGGTGGACGAAGGCTCTTCCTCTTGTAGCTTTGAGGTGGGATGAGGCAGGCGAGGGGCGATGGTAGAGGTTAGATTCCTCTTGTAGTTCATAGGTGGGTGGAGGCAAGTGAGGTCTTTGTTGTAATGAAAAAGGATTTACTCTTGCATATCAGAGGTGGGTGGATTTTGATGAGGTATTTGTCGCAATGGCATAGGCTTTCCTCTTATAGCTTGAAGTTGGGCCAAGGTAGGCTCGGGCTAGGACTATGGTGGAGGATTTTCTCTTGTAGCTCGAAGGTGGGTGGAGGCGGGCTTGGGATAGGGAAATGACTTGTGCGGAATTTTTTTTTTTTTCTTTTTCTGAAGTTGGACTAATTCTATTAAGTAAAAATATGTTACAAGATGGTGATACAATCAAGAGAGACAGAAAACCGGCAACCGGCAATGATAGGACTATCAACCTCGGTTTCGGAGGAGAGGAATAAGCAAAGTACTACAACCAAGGACTGGAAAGCTAAAATACTGATCTCTACCCAGAATGGGTAGAGGTCTCAACACGAAGCTTTTTCCCTTTCCTGTTTTTAACTTTGACCCATCCATCCAGGGACGAATGAGCAACAATAACTTGAAGACTGGGGATCTCCGAGGGGGGCCCCTCCTTTTCTGAGTCAGAGGAGGAGGTCAAATGAGCACGTTTCTGGGCAATGGCGATGTCGGAGGAGTGAGCCGGTCCATCGTTGGAAGGAACCCCAGCTGGAGGGGCATGATCCAAATCTGCATCGCCGGCTTCATCTTCAGAGCAAGAGGATTCAGAATCCACGGCAGGAGGTGGAGAGCAAGGAGCCCATCGTTTGGATTTGTGCTTGGAGAGGTTCTCCTTTTTCTTTTTTGCCGGAATAGAAGGGCAGGTGGACTGCAAATGCCCTGTTTGGTGGCAGTGGCGACAACGGAAGGCTGTATTTTCGTAGTCCAATGTCTGGGTCCAGACCAAGTTGTTTATTTTGAGAATGATTTGGTCTGGAAGTCCCTTGCTTAAGTCCACCTCCACACATATTCTGGCATATGTGTAGAGACCTACTCTTTCCCTCCTGTAATCTCCCGTAATGAAACTGCCCAAGGTGTTGCCTATAGCTTTATAGACTGCTACATGCCATAAGTGGACAGGCAGGTTTGGAAGTCTGATCCATACAGGTGTCCTGGTGATGACTGCGGTTGCCGGATCAAAATCTGGAAACCAAGGCGTTAAGAAGAGCCCTGCAGTTCCCATGAACCAAGGGCCTTCTTCTAAAGCCTTTTCATAATGCTTACTTTCATCAAAGAGAACAATGAAATAACCTTATGAACAGAAACTGACCTTACAATGATGTGTCCAGTTTGCATGAACCCAATCATAAAGGTCCTGAGATCGCGGCCACAGTCCGTTGAATATGCAAATGATGGCTCTTTCTGCATATTCTTGAAGTTGATTTACAGGATCAGCATGGGAAATTTCGACAGAGGGAACTTCCTCAGTTTTGTTAACCAAAAAAGGCTTGGATTTAAGGGCTTCCGAGGGTTTGGGGATCTCGGAATGAACTGCATCTTTGTAAGAGAAGGGAGGAGCGGAGGACGACTGTCCCGCTGCACCCCCTCTCAAACGTAGGGTTAACACCAAAGAGTTGTTCCTGTTAATGTTGTAAGAAGAGAAGGGTAGAAGATCTTCAAGTTGTTTCCCTTGAAAGAGAAGTCGCTGAAGGCCAGAAGGGATCCCAATCCGCCGTTCAAGAACCAGCTTGAGATCCAGCACCAAATCGGTGGAACAGACCCATTGCAGGATGGTGTTGCCTGTTGGTTGAGAGATTTGGATCTGAAAAGAACCAAAGAGGTTCCTTGACACAGTGTCAGGATTATTAGTGCTACCAAGAGCATGTTTGCCATGGCTTTGATGGGGAGGAACTTTCCCCTACAAAAATAAACTGTCATTGCTGGGCTGAAACAGTACCGAGACAGAGGACTGGGAAGCAGGATGATTGAAGAGCCAGTCGGTCTTTTCCTGCCTGAAAACACGATCTCTGCAATTTTTAAGATTCTGTAGCTACCGTCTTTTTATTCCTGCAAGATGCTTCTGCCAAGTCAGATCTACAAAGCAGGACCTGAGTGGAGCAGATGATGCAGGACAGAGGACCTGCGAGGTCCAAAGCGGCATGAGAGCCTTCGGAGTAGGGTATGCTGTGGCTGGCTTCTTAGCTGGGCGAGGAGCCGAATTTTCCCATCTTCCTGCACTAAAACCACTCTTAACTCTACCACCATGACGGCTCTCAGCGCCAGAGCCCCAAGAGTACGCTGAAAGTAGAGGGAAACGCATGCAGAGAGGCAGGGTGCTCGTCCCCTTGTCGCCCAATAACCCACAGCTAGTATACAATGAAGGATTACTCGAAGTGACGACAACCCAGAAGGCCACAAGCCCGCAGGGGCTATCGGCCCTCGCAATAATTCTGCCGTCCAGGGGTAGCAAACAAGCGATTGGTGCAGAAATAGCGTAAAAAAAACAAAAGTTACCAGATGCGGGTGCGAGGAAACTAGAACAGGCCAAGATTCGTGCCCATAGCAGGCGATGGAAGGTTGGGGATCTCTGGTGGAGGGCGCCGTAAAAAAAACCAGTTCCCAAGCTCCGCACCAATCCAATGCATGTCCAAAGTTCGGAGGCTGCCCACTCATGGAGTCGATAGCCATGGAAACTGGAGTACCAGACCCTTCTAGTGCGCGCCCAGAAGGATCCGCCGCCGCGCGGCCAAAAGGCCCAAACCTGCAAAACCTGCAAGACCTAGCGCTACTGCTTTCCATCACGAGCTGTTTGTGCCGACTTGTGCGGAATTTTAAAAGGGAGATTTGGATTTGATTTAATTTTTATTTTGTATATATGGTTGTGTTTCATTGTTTTTTATTTGTTTTTTTTTTTTTATATTTCAATTTCATTTTATTTATTTATTTTAAATTTTAATTTATTTTTTATAAAATATTAAATTTAATATAGTATTAAAATTTTCATATTATAATATATATTAATATATCATGATACATCAAAATCTATATGTGTATGTATGGAATAACAAAGACATAGAGGTGGAGAGATAGAGGGAGTGACAAGGGAGAGATGGAGATACAGTGAAGGAAAGGGGAGAGAAGGAATTGAGAGAGAGATAAGTTGAGGAGTGAGGGAGGGAGAGAAGGGTAAGAGAGAGAAAGAGGGAGAGATAAATACGGATGTTGGGGAGAGGGGGTGAGAGAGAAGGAGAGAGGGAGGGAGAGAGTGATAGGGTTGTAGGGAAAAGAGATATAAAGAGAGATATGGGGGGAGATAAAGGGAGGTATTATAGCATAATTTTCCACCTTTGTATACTTGATTCTCTGAGTTATGGTCTTGGGCAACCCTTTCCCTTCAGACCTAGTTATTTATCTTAAAAAAATTATTTTTAATTCCATACATGACTCTACCCTCTCAAAAGTGCCTGGACACGGGGGTCCATTTATACCCAACCCATGTATATAATTTGAAATATGAAAAAATATAAAAATCTATATTTTTAGGGTGGGGTTTACGAGTTGCACTGGAAGCCTACCTATAGTAGCCCGTGGCCTAACTATATACCAACTGAAATAAATAGTCTGGGGTGGTATAAATACACCTCATGTGATGGCCTAAAGGAAGAAGAAAGATAGGATATTGTTATTATAGCCATTTTGTCCGTGATCAAGTCTGATTTATCCCTATGCCTCCTGCAATCCAAAATTGTGGAAACCCTTATTTCCTTCACAGATATGTTCTTTCCTCTTATATGACATCAATCTGTATGCATTTAGAATGATATTTTGACGCTTGGAATAGACAGATCTAGAGGATGGTTTTGCTTGGAACCGTGGCTGAATTAGGTGGTATTCCTCCACACATATTTACATTCATCAATAAAGAATGTTTGTCTCATCCTTGAAATTCATGATCTTTATGCTTTATACATGACTATGATCTTATTATGAATGTTTTCATGTTTTATGCCTATATGTTTATATTATATAACACTAATATCTTGAACATGCTTTGGATTATCACTAGTATATGTGATTTTCTTGAATTATTTGCAAGTTATGGAGCACCAGGAGAAGTACAGGGTTTGAACCTTTCGTGATCTCCTTCAAACATAGGATCTACGAGTACTACTCCTTCTTCCAATTTTACTAGTTTAAGCATTAGGACTATAATTTGCATGTTTCTTGTTGTTGTATGCCTCTTGCTCCATTGGGGCTCTCAACCCAGACCCTAGTGTGTATTGTTGGCTTGATGTAATACCCTGAAATGGGAATGTAGCAATGTATGAAAAAAATAGAAATGTAAATCAGCTCATAAGGTGTGAAAGGAACACCTAGCCATCAAATTAATGTTAAACAACAAGATTATGTCCCATCAACTCATTCCAAAGTGAGGAAATGCAACAATATATGGCATAAAAATGATATTTAGAAATAATTACTCTATAAATGTGAGAAATGAGACTTGGATCCCTTATTTCATACTATATATATCTCACATATAGAATTGGAGCAAAAAAAAATCTCTCTAGCCATGCTAAACAGACCTCCCCAAGTCAATACAACTAAAAACTGCCCAAACCCCATGACTTATGACATGAATAATTCCTGGAGCATGTGAAAGCGTTATTTTAATGAGGGTTTATGCAGAAAATTACAGGAAATAATAGATCTATAGATTACAATCATCCAATGGCTGAGAAAAATGGAGATCTCTTCCTTTTTATACAATATAAGAATGACATGACAAGGGCTCCATGAAAGTAAAAGTATAAAATACCATATCTGCAAATCTAGATCTGAAACAACGTAGTTATACTGTAGCTCTATATATATGTAGCAGAATAATACAAGGAGTAGAAGAAGATGCTTATATAATCCTTCCGGGAGAAGGGTTGGTCCTTTCCCCAAGGAACAAGCTCAAGATAAAGGGTCTTGACCCTGAGACTGCAATACTCAGAAAAATGACACAGTTCCTGCAAGGGAATGTGCTGTAAGAGATGGATAATGCTTTGGCCAAGTACCAAGATGTAAAATATTCTCAGAAATCTCCCTCACTGATCTTCCAAAAGAAGGAATGCTTCCTCCTCTGAAAAACAAGCCCCGGAAGTGGTGTTGTGGACCTTCCACTACAACACCCTGCAACACAATGTTATGCTCTACAGAAATAACACTGTAGTTGAAGGAGGATGCTTGGCCTCAAGCTTGAATGTGGAAAACTAAAGTACAATGCTCCTCCAAGAGGCCTCTCAAGGTAGGAGAAGGAATTCCTAAACATGAATACCTTATGCTAAACAACATTGTAGCTCTACTAAACAACAAGAGAATGCAAACAATCATGCAGACCATCAAATAAATAATCATCAAGCTAACCTCCAATGGATGCCATACTCTCCCTTATAAGCTATGTGAGCCTCCTCATCTTGGGTCCCACCCATTAGGGTTTCCAACATCATATGATCAATCTCCTTCCAAAACTGCGTTGTATCTCTATCAAGGCCACTCCTCCAAAACCACGTTGTTTGATTTGGTCAAAGTTGACCTATTCAACTTTCTTCACCCCTTTTCACACCCAAGTGTCTTCAACCTAGCTCTCATATTTTTGTTTAAACTGATCTTTGTTCATATTGAGCTATTTTCATTGATAATCCACTCTTCTCCATGAATGGTGTTCACTTAGTCAAACTTGACTTTGTCCCATCCAATTGCCCTTGTTCACACATGATGGTGTCAAATCCAGCTACTATAATGATCCCCTTTCATACCAAGAAGGTTTTTATGCTAATTCAAGTTAAGTATGGGTCACTTTCCCCATTTATTGATCTACTAGGTGAAAAAATCAAAAATCAATATTCCTATTAGCTGCATGCTAATGTAGGAATATTACAGTCCTCCCCTCCCAAATGTTGCTTGTTCTCAAGCAAATGCAAGGATAGAACTGAAGGGTTTCCTCTCCTCCTCCTATAGCATCCTCATATGATGAACTCCTCCAAGGAATATGATGCTATCTCAACATTGAATCTCCATAGTGCCCCTCCCAAGCATGCAAACTAGCATTTGGTGAGCATCCCAAATAGCCATCATCATGAAAAGGTGAAATAATCAAGGAGGAAACTATGTGTTGTCTAGAGGTCTTCCCAAGGCATGGAGACTGAAATGTGTTGGAATTATCATTTCCATGTAAAACCTCCATCCCCAAGCTATCATCCATGCAATATGAGTCACCCTCCAACATGGGAACTCATGAAATATCTCCTCCACCTTTCGCTCCTGCAATGTAGGTGGGATGAATAACTGAACATGGTGGAAAAAATGGTCTACCCCATGTTGTATTCCTCTCCACTTATGATAAGTGTAGAGCATATGTTGATCTTGGGCTGCAATAAGGTTTCCCTCAAGTGGCAAGAAGAAGATTAGATATCCAAAGATCCTTTCTCCCATGTCATGAATCATGTTGGCCCAAATCATCCCATTCAAAATGAATGGCACATCATCACCATTTGGCATCCAAATCAGAAAAATGTTGAAGTTTATGTGTAAGTTCGGATGATACCAAAGGTTTATTAAGTGGATACAGTGCAGTCTTTCCAACTACTGCTTTAGATCATCATGTGGCAAGTGGTCTTTCAACAAAATGACAGTTGTGCATGTTTTCACATATACCATGAGGTGGTAAAGAGCATTATATATCAGCTGAGTACAATGAGAATGACAACACACTTGTCCAAATTCATGTAGAGAAGGGTTATCTCCATCATAGAGGTTGGTTCTAGCATGACCATTAAGCACATCAATAATATTTCCCTCTTGTGGAGCAATGCACTATACATACATGGTGAGAAAGTGTACATACTCAAGGGAATAATGAATAAGTACATAAATATATTCCTTACGATGTATAATGAGTAGGCTGAAAGTGATTTCCATGGATGAGTCCTCCCATAAGAATCTTCTCATAAAAATCTGCAACAAGAGAGGGTGCATGTTCCCCTTGGAACACTCAATCAATAGAAACATACCCCCAAGTGACATCGCTGTTGGCCCTAGTGATAAGGCTCTTATCACTCCATGATCCCCTTCCTTGACATTCCACATGTCAAAGTCATCCACTATCATGCGGCTATGTGGGGAAATATTTTTCCTATGTGGAAGCCCCTCCTTAACCTTCAATGTTGAAGGGTAGCCTCTTTGCACCTTGAATGTGTCATACATTCCTCTGGAAATATCATGATGAGTATGGAGAAAGTTCAGCCCATACTCTTCCAATAGTAACCATAGCAACAAGGACTCTTGCTGCCTTCTTGCATTATCATGATGCAAATCATGGAGCAACAATACAATAATGGACATGTGAGATGTCTCATCAACATAGTATAAACAAGCTGCCTTATGCCACATCATGTGGGAGTTATCCTTCCTCCCAAACCAAAGTACATACATGAGATACATATCAAACAGAAATATATGTAAATACATGGGACATACCTCAAACAAGATAAAATACATGGACATAAGATTTAACATGTGATGTCCAAACTCTCTTCTTAACAACCAAAGCAACCATACCTTCTTTTTATGCATTCTATCATTGAGACATAAGGCATGAGACAAGAAGATATGAATCTTTGGGTAGTAACCATACTCACCCAAAAGCATCCATTTCAGCCATGCTTCTTACTGGCCTGTACCATAGATCTACAAGTGGTTTGGAAGCCCCTTGCTCCATACTATCATCCACTCATCCCAATGTGGGTGATGGATCTCATTCTACAAATACTTGGTATCCTCCCATTGTAGGACACCAACCTCCTCAAACCTTTGAAGAACTTTGCACTTCATGAAATGTTGAAGTGCACCTGCAATGGGATATCTTAATGAGACCTTCTCCTCATGCATGGCCTTCCAAAACCAATGGGGTCTTGGATCTGCTACAGGCAGAAGTCTCTCTTTGAGCTGTGGGATGCTCATTGAGAAAGTGTCATCTAGAGAGGAGAAAATTTTTCTCATATCAAGATGTCTACCCTTTGTCATTTCTTCCTCCATTTCTTCCTAAATGAAGCTTCCATTTGAAAGCTCCCATGAGGAATGAGTCCTACTTCCTTCACTGCTTCTCTTAGATAGCGCAGTGAAAATCTATTGCTCTAGATTAGCAGTAAGTGTTGATCTTGGGTCATGCAAAAGCAAATTTCCACAATCCTCTAAAAGATTTGCTTCAATAATAGAAAGTGGAAATTCATTCATACCTTGATGGGATTTGGGAACACCTTGTATGGATGCAAGAGTTCCTTCTTCCACTGTGTTGGCTCCCTCAACTGCTGATGTTGAAGGCTGCTCCTCTAGGGTGGTGACAGCGCTGATACAAGTCTCCTCAAGTGGTGGTGAGGGCTCCTCCCTCTCTGATTTTTCTTCATCAAACCTCTTGATGTTGGAAATATTGTCATTGATGACAAAGGAGCACAAAGGAGCAGCACCATGACAAGGGAGCAGATCATATTCAGATGAAATTGTTGCAGAGAAATAAAGTAAAGTGGCAGAGGCTACAAGAGGAGGGTTTAGACTGGAAGAAGGTTTTTTGAACAGTCAGGGTTTTGTTTTGTAAGCCTATGAGCAAATTAGACAAAAAATGGGTTTGAAGATTGGAATTTGGCCGTAGAAGAATTGATTGTGAGGTTTTCCCTCTTTTTTAATAAAATTGCAGATTTTTGTTTATCTATGTATGCTTGGAAATGTCCTGGAGGGTTTCACCTCCCCAAAATCCATTTGATTATACATTTTGTGTAGAATTTTGATTATATGTACTTCTGTGTAAAGATTTGGAGGAATTTAGAGAATTCTGGTTCGTTTGCTTGAGATCGGGCATTGTTAATTTATTTATGGTTTTTTGTGTAGCATCGAGAGTTATTAACCTCTGTAATAAGGGTTCGGAATAAAATTATAACTCTGGTTCTTTTTTTGAGAGCGCAGTGATAATCAGTCTCTGTTTATTGAGTTCTGCAATGAAAAGGAGGTTTTCATGAGAAATTGAAGTTAAACGAATAAATGGTGAAAATCTGCATTTGAACGCGATTTAAAACAACATTTGAAGGAAAAGCGGTTTTAGAGAAACCATACACTGTTGTCGCATCGCTTTTGGCATATGTGCGGTTTTATTCATTTCGAACGCGATCAAGTCATATTGAGACACATCACGAGCACAATACCGCCCATTTCGTGTCGCTTTTGGTTGATAAACTACGGAGGTGGAATGAACGCGATTGTCGTCCGATTAGATCTGTGGGAGATCCGATGGTGTTCGCATCGGTAATTGCACGAGGTTTAAAAAAAGGTATGTTAAATGTCATGCATCTTAGTTATGCGATAATCTTTGGATTTTTGAGTTGGAGCGCAAAGAGGCGTCAACCGTCGGATGTGTGAGCATATGTTCTTTTGGTAAATTGTGGGCCATATATGATTTAATGTGCAAGTATGTCTCGACATATGTGCGACCTATTGATAGGTGGAAAGGGTAAGTTATAAAGTATTATGTTAACTTGATAACATAAAGTTTAATCTTTGGAAATATTATAGAGAGGTGCGGTGAAATAAAGTTGTGGGCCCGTAAGTAATTATATGGTTTGTCTAGAGTTTTAAACCTTAGAGTTGAAATCATAAGTGGATAGATCACGGGAAAAGATGCATTGGCAATTGTTGTGGGACCCAAGTGTATTTATATTATTGGCTTCTTTGGTAATTTAATCAAATTCGATATATTGATTCGAATTTCATGAGATGGGTTTATCATGGTTTATTACCATATTTATTTGAAAAGTAAGATTGACTGTCAGGAATTCTGTGGGCCCGGATATATATTATAATGTTGATATCTTGTGTTTGAACTAAAGTATATAAAAGGGCAGAATGATCAAAGGTGTGGGACTCGCTTTCCTAAAACCCAAAAGAAATTTTGTGGACCGGCACAATCAACAGATAAGATTAAAAGAGATAGACGATAGAGATTACATCGGATACAAGTGGGACCCGATTGCATATCGGACATTGCAAGCGAATGTGATAGCCGTTGGATGGATGAGAAAAGTTGTGATGCGATGGATAGTGGCGATGTAAAGGGACACGTGGTGGCACAGTGCTACATCGCACATCGGCGATGCAAATTCCATTGCATACCGCGAAGTTGTGAGGCGATGCGATCACATATCGCAATTGGAGTAGGAGAGATATCGCACAACCTAGAAGTCATGTTAGTTGCAATACAAAGTAGCGATAGAGTCAAGTGGGACCCATCGCATATCGCATATCATAATCGGCGATGCTTATGTGATAAGAATTCTCAAGATATAAAAGTTGCGATGAAAATTAGCGATAAAGTCAAGTGGGACCCATCGCACATCGCATATCGGGAGATCTGATGGACGAAGGCACATGGATAACTGGAATCGCCGAAATGCAATAAAGAGAGCGGACACGATGAAGACCAAAGCTAAAACCTAAATAATTTCAAGTCCGGAACTATGTGGATTTCCTTTGCTAATTCGTTTTGGAGAGAAAAGGAGGATTATAACGTAAAACAAAAAGAAAAGTATGAACGTGGGTAGAAAGGCTCGGGTAAGGACCCGACACAGAGAAAAAGGAAGAACCGGATGTTTAGAAGAGCGGTGAAGGTTGAACATTGTGGGCATGAGAAAAGAGGCATGGTCAGGCAAAAGGATATATGATGACACTGTTAGAAACGCAATAGAATGGGTCAATTCGGAAAAAATGAGCAGTTATGTAGCAAAGCTAGACTATAATAGCAGAAACTAAAAAGACAATGACAGTAGTAGAAAAGACAAATGTATGGCCAACCAAGAGTTGAAAGGGCTGATTGAAATGTTTGATTGTAACTGTAATTGTATTATTGAATTTATATTGTTTGTGATGTAAAGGAAAGTCTCCATAGACAAAGAAAAACTCCACTGTAATACACAAATATATATACATTCTATTATATCATTTTGAATGTGCTGGACAAGAAAATGAGAAGGGGGAAGGCAAAGAGTCATACCTGTTCATTTCAAATTCCCTGTGGAATGCAAACAGTTATGAGGTGATCCATATAAATAATGTTACCAGCATATGCATATAAAAGTTGAGAGAATGAAGAAATGAGTGAGATAGTGTAAGAAGAAGAAGGAGCAGAGAGAGGATTTGTGAAGATCCAGAGATGATATCAAGCAAATTTGAAGGCTGGAAGGACAACAATAAAGAAGGAGAAAAACAAAGTTGATATCCAGGTAAATCATCATATGATTTTTTTGTACAGTGAGGAAGTTGGTGCTTCCATATCGAGTTGTAGCTTAATAGATGTCCATTTGTAGTTGGCTGAGGTAGGAGCCTCCTGTAGGTTGTAGCCTGTAGAAAATAGATGGGAGTTGGAGCTTCCTTGCAAGTTTTAGCTTGCAGAATTGAGGTAGTAGCCTCCTATAGGTTGGAGCCTATAGAAAATCAGTGGTGAGAGGGAGTTGGAGCTTGCCTTTGCATCACAACAACAATAAGATGTGGTTTTCTCCCTTATGGGTTTCCACTTATATCTGTTGTCTATATGCATGATGATTATGTGGTGAAATTATGTATTTAATCTGCTTAATACCTGCTAGTCACTTATTAAGATTGGTGTTCCATTGTATATTAAGTTGATCATGAAATGAAGATGTAAATAAGTATAAAAGAAAGTTTTACAAGACCATGACTGCATTAAAATGATTCATCCCCCCTCTCAGTTTAACCAAGGGTTCAACAATTGGTATCAGAGCAGGTTCCTTCTGTACCAGTTTAACAACTGAAAGGAGATCCTAGGTCCCTAAGATGACTAGTCTAGAAGGATGCTCAACAAATAAAGCCCCTTTATTCACTGGTACAAATTATGCCTTCTGGAAAATTAGAATGAGGACGTACATAATGTCTCTAGGAATAGAATTTTGGGCTGCTGTGGAATTGGGATATGCCCCAAAGTAGTCTGAATCAGAGAAAGATTCAAAACTAGATTTTGTAGCTAATGCAAAAGCCATGAATGCTCTCTTAAGTGGTTTGTGTGAGGCAGAATTTATCAAATTAATGCACAACAAGACTGCCAAAGAAATATGGGATACATTAGAAAGTATCCATGAGGGAGATAGAAAGGTGAAGGCTGCCAAGCTGCAAGTCTATAGAGCTCTATTTGAAAATATAAAAATGAATGAAGAAGAAGATGTTTCTAGCTTATTCTTAAGGGTTGCAGAAATTGTAAATAACATGAAAGCTCTAGGAGAAACCATTAGAGAATGTGTAATTATACAAAAGATATTGATATCTTTACCATCCAGGTTTAACCCCAAGGTTTCTTCCATAGAATAAACAAATGATTGGGAAACATTGACCATGAACCAATTACTTGGAAACTTAACTGCCTATGAGAAGAGACTTCCACAGAGGAAGTCAAATGTGAGGGAGGTAGCCTTTAAGACAAAGAAGAGAAAATAAGAAAAATAAGATACATGCTCCTGCTCTGATGAAGAAGAGGCCAAATTTGTCAAAATATTGGATAGAGGCTCAGGAAAGTATAAAGGAAAACTTCCATTTAAATGCTTTAACTGTGGAAGAGTTGGGAACTATTCATATAAGTGTCCTCTTAAGAAAACAAAGAATCAAACTCAAGAGACAGAGAAAACCAAAACAAATAACTGGCAGAAAGGGAAGAGATTCAATAGAAGATAATTTTATGCTCAGCAAGATAGCAGTGCATCTGAAAACTCAGATGAATCCTCAAATGAAGAAGGAACCTCTGAATTTTTGTTGATGGCCCAGGAAGATTCTGAAGGATTCCTTCTATAAGATGAGGAAGAAGGTGAGTTAGATCTTGAGGGGGAGCTAAGAAGTGCCCTGGAGGAGATAGACAGACTTAAACTCAAGTGCAGAAAACAAAAATACATTCTCCTCAAATGTGTAAAAGAGGTACCAAATTTAGAAGACCTCATTCAATTGAAAGTAGAACTTGAAGAAGCTAAGAAGGTGGAAGACATTCTGCTAAACAAAATTAAAGATAAACATCAAGAGCAAGAGAAATTGGAAGAAGAAGTGGTATGGCTGAGAAACAAACTAGAAAACACCCAAAGGGAATTATCAATGAACACTCCTCAAATGACAAGCACTGAACAGTTGGACATGATTCTTAATGTTCAAAGGTCTCCTCTCATAAAGGCTAGGATAGGATATGAAGGAGAAACCAGTAAGTCCAAGGTAGAAGATAACAAGAATATCATTTTTGTAAAAGCTATAAAGGATAATGAAGCAGCTCAAAAAGGAACTACAGAAGCAGAAGCCAACAAGAACTTGATGTGTGATGAAACAAACAGAAACAAGCATCAACATCAAGAGACAAAGAACAAAATGAAGAAACAGTCAGCTGAAAAAGGCTCTTGCAATCCTGAATATGAATTGAATAAATTCGGAAGCTATCAAAAGAGATTCTTTCCTCCTATGATAAATATCACTTTTTTTGTCTGCCATAAGCTGGGACATATTGTTGCATATTTTCAGACAAAGATAATCAATTTCAACCAGCAAAAATTGCAGAAATTGAAAAGACTACCTCAAGCAAACAAATGGAGAGGACAACCCTTCACTAGGTACACTGAACATTTCCATGGGTATTGTTTTTGTTGTAAGGGGTTTGGCCATAAAGCCATGGAGTGCAGAACATATGGACAAAGGTTGATGTTCAAAACCCCAAGAAGATTTATGAACAATGGAGAGTTCACTCGTACACATAATCCATTTAAAAATATAATCAAATGATTTTTATGCCATAAAATTGGACACATGTCTTCCAAATGTCCTCTCAAATAATGTGGTCCATCTTCTCAGAAAAGGTGCCAAACCAATAGTTTCCTGCAGTTGAAAAAGAAGTTGAATAAGTGTGACCTAGATCTCATAGCCCAAGATCAGAAAAGCCAATGGTATTTGGAAAGTGGACGCTCAAAGAATATGACTGGAGATAGAAGCAAGTTTGTATCCTTTGATGAAAAGAAATTTGGAAATGTAACATTCGGCAATGATAAATCAAGAAAATTCAAAGGAAAAGGCTCAGTCAGTCTGAATAATGGAAGAGGAAAGGCTCAAGATGTACTATTTGTGGATGGGCTGAAAGCCAATCTGCTAAGTGTTAGTCAAATGTGTGATAAAGGCTGTGAGGTCCTTTTCAGAGCCCAAGATTGTGAGGTAAGATCAAGCACCACAGGAAAGACCTTGATCAAATGTGTTAGAACAGAAAGTAGTGTCTATATAGTGGAAGAAGAGAATGAAGCATGCCACATAAGAAAATTTGATGAATCATGGTTATAGCATAGAAGATTGGGACACCTAAACTTTGACCACATCATCAGTCTGAGCAAGAAGAATGCAGTCAGAGATATGCTGGCAATAAAGAAGCCTTCAAATACCATATGTAAATCTTGCCAATTGGGAAAATAGACCCGCACATCTTTCAAGACCAAAGATGAACTATCAACAAGTAGGCCACTTCAGCTTGTACACATGGACCTGTGAGGACCTTCAAGAACTAAAGCATCAAGCGGAGAATCTTATTTCATGCTGATAATAGATGATTTTTCCGGAGTGACGTGGGTAGGATTTCTCAAATATAAATATGAATCACTTGAGAAATTCAAGATATTCAAGGCATTGGCAGAAAATCAAATAGGATGCAAGCTAAAGTGCATCAGATCAGACAAAGGAGGTGAATTCACAAACTATGATTTTGCAGACCTATGCAATGAGCATGGGATAAGACAACAGTTTACAATTGCAGGTACACCTCAACATAATGGAGTGGTAGAGAGGAAAAACAAGTTAGTACAATAGATTGCCAGAGCTATGATGCAAGAAAGTAACATTCCCCAAACCTACTGGGTAGAAGCAGTACACACAGCTGTTCACATTCTCAACAAAGCTCATCTAAGACCAAATTGTGATAAGACTCCTTACGAATTATGGCATGGTAAACCAGCATCAATCAAGCACTTTAGAGTCTTTGGAAGCAAGTGTTTCATAAAAAATAATGATGAAAAACTAGGGAAGTTTGATGCAAGAGCCGATGAAGGAATATTTTTAGGATATGCATCCAAGAGTAAGGGTTACAGGTGCTACAACAAAAGACTGCACAAAATTGTGGAAAGCATTGATGTAATATTTGATGAAGATCTACCAAACAGAACAAGAAGCACAAGATGTAGCAATCCTCCAGATGATCATGAAGATGAGAACCAAGATAATGATGAACTGAGAAAAACAATAGAAGATATTGAATTAAACTCAAAGGTCCCTCAAGACACACTCAAAAGAACCATCGAGAAGATCAAATCATTGGGGACAAGAGTGTGGGAGTCCAGACAAGAAGACAGCTTGCTGAACAGATAGAAGAATTATATCTAGCCATGCTATCTCAAATAGAGCCAAAGAAGTTCGAAGAAGCCAGAAAAGACAAAAACTGGGTAAATTCTATGAATAAAGCACTGGACCAAATTGAGAAGAACAATACCTGGGAATTAATTCCAAGACCCACTGGGAAAAATGTCATTGGCACAAAATGGGTATTCAAGAATAATATGAATGAACAAGGGCAGGTAATCAGAAATAAATCCATACTTGTATGCAAGGGATATTCACAAATTGAAGGTCTTGATTATGATGAAACCTTTTCCCCTGTAGCCAGAATGGAAGAAATCAGAATGTTTTTGGCCTTTTCATGTTATCATGATTTCAAGGTATATCAAATGGATGTGAAGTATGCCTTCCTGAATGGAGATCTAGAGGAAGAAGTCTACATGGAACAACATGAAGGATTCTCATTAACAGATAAACATGAATATATGTGCAGATTAAAGAAAGCCTTGTATGGTCTGAAACAAGCTCCTCGTGCATGGTATTCAACGCTGGAAAAATACTTGCAAAAACAAAGGTTCAAGAAAGGAGGAGCAGACAACAATTTGTACATAAAGGCTAATGATAATGAACTCTTGATTGTAGTAGTGTATGTAGATGACATCATGTTTGGTAGCAACAAAGATGAGTTAGCAAAAGGATTTGCTGAAGATATGAAATCAAAATTTGAGATGTCTATGATTGGAGAGCTCACCTTCTATTTAGGACTTCAAATTCAACAAAATAACACAGGAATATTCATTTTGCAAGAAAAATACTTAAAAGAAATGTTGAAAAGATTTCAAATGGAGGACTGCAAACCTGTGTCAACTCCCATGATCACTAGATTCAAACTATGTGCTAATGATGGATCAACAGATGTAGATAAAAAAATTTACAGATCCATGATAGGAAGTCTGCTATACCTAATAGCTTCTATACCAGACATTATGTTGGTAGTAGGACTTGTGGCAAGATATCAAGCAACACCAAAACAAAATCATTTACTTGCAATCAAGAGAATATTTAGATATCTTCAAGGAACTTCACGTTATTGCCTATGGTATCCAAAAGGAAAAAGATTCACATTGAGAGCATACATAGATGCATATTGGGCCAGCTGTGTGGATGATAGGAAAAGCACAAGTGGTGGTGCATTTTATTTGGGAAAAAGTCTGGTGGCATGGCTAAGAAAGAAGCAAACTTCTATCTCTCTATCTACAGCAGAAGCAGAATACATAGCAGCAGTAGCATGTTGCACACAAGTAATGTGGATGAAACAAGCTCTCGAAGACATGAAGGTAAGCATTGATGAACCCATTTCTATCAAATGTGACAATACAAGTGCAATAAGTATATCAAAAAATCTTGTACTTCATTCAAAAACAAAGCACATTCCAATAAAGTACCACTTCCTCAGAGAACAAGTAGCACAGAATTTAGTAAATTTGGAATATGTACCAACCAAGGAACAAACAGGAGACATATTCACAAAACCTCTTGCTAGAGAACCATTTAAATATCTAAGAGAAAAAATGGGGTAGTGTCTGCAGATGTTACTCTCTAAGATGATCAGAAATAAAAAAAAGGGCTGCATACAAGAAAAAGTATCAGAACAAAAGTCAATTGATAGTCAAATATCAGATAAGAAAGAATCATTCCAGGGGGAGAGTATTATGAAATAGGTCCTCAAGATCAGAGTATTATGAAAATTTAGAATCCACACTGGGAAAATTTCAACCCTTTTCCATTGATGTCAAAGGGGGAGGAAAAGCAAGCAAAAGAAGAAAGGGTCATCTGAAAATCAAGCAGAGGAAGACCTAGAGGAAGCATTGGAGTATTGCCATCAATGCCAAAGGGGGAGAATGTTGGAAATATTGTTATTGATAGCAAAGGAGCACAAAGGAGTAGCACCATGACAAGGGAGCAGATCAGATTTAGATGAAATTGTTGCAGAGAAAGAAAGTAAAGTGGCAGAGGCTACAAGAGGAGGGTTTAGACAAGAAGAAGGTTTTTTGAACAGTCAGAGTTTTGTTTTGTAAGCCTATGAGAAAATTAGGCAAAAAATGGGTTTGAAGATTGGAATTTGGTCGTAGAAGAATTGATTGAGAGGTTTTCCCTATGTTTTAATAAAATTGCAATTTTTTGTTTATCTGTGTATGCTTGGAAATTTCCCAAAGGGTTTCACCTCCCCGAAGTCCATTTGATTATACATTTTGTGTAGAATTTTGAGTATATGTACTTCTGTGTAAATATTCGGAGGAATTTAGAGAATTCTGGTTCGTTTGCTTGAGATCAGGCAATGTTAATTTATTTATGGTTTTCTGTGTAGCATTGAGAGTTATTAACCTCTGTAATAAGGATTCGGAAGAAAATTAGAACTCTGGTTCTTTGGTTGAGACCGCAGTGATAATTAGTCTCTGTTTATTGAGTTATGCAATGAAAAGGAGGTTTTCATGAGAAATTGAAGTTAAACGAAGAAATGGTGAAAATCTGTGTTTGAACGTGATTTAAAACAAAGTTTGAAGGACAAGTGGTTTTAGAGAAACCGTACACTGTTGTCGCGCCGCTTTTGGCATATGTGCAGTTTTATTCATTTCGAATGCGATCAAGTCATATCACGACACATCATGAGTGCAATACCACCCATTTCATGTCACTTTTTGTTGATAAACTACGGAGGTGGAATGAACGCGATTGCCGTCCGATTAGATCTGTGGGATATCCGACAGTGTTCGCGTCGGTAATTGCATAGGGTTTAAAACAAGGTACGTTAAATTTCATGCATCTTAGTTATGCGATAATCATTGGATTTTTGAGTTGGAGCGCGAAGAAGCATCAACCGTTGGATGTATGAGCATATGTTATTTTCGTAAATTGTGGGCCATATATGATTTAACGTGCAAGCATGCCTCGATATATGTGCGGCCTGTTGATAGGTGGAAAGGGTAAGTTATAAATTATTGTATTAACTTGATAACATAAAGTTTAAGCTTTGGAAATATTATGGAGAGGCATGGTGAAATAAATTTGTGGGCCTGTAAGTAATTATATGGTTTGTTTAGAGTTTTAAACCTTAGAGTTGAAATCATAAGCGGATAGATCACGGGCAAAGATGCATTGACAATTGTTGTGGGACCTGAGTGTATTTATATTATTGCCTTCTTTGGTAATTTAATCAAAGTCGATATGTTGATTCGAATTTCATGAGACGCGTTTATCATGGTTTATTACCATATTTATTTGAAAAGTAAGATTGATCGTCAGGAATTCTGTGGGCCTGGATATATATTATAATGTTGATATCTTGTGTTTGAACTAAAGTATAAAAAAGGGCGAAATGATCAAAGGTGTGGGACCCGCTTTCCTAAAACCCAAAAGAACTGTTGTGGACCGACGCGATCAACGGATAAGATTAAAAGAGATAGAGGGCAGAGATTACATCTGAAAGAAGTGGGACCTGATCGCATATCAGACATTGCAAGCGAATGCGATAGCCACTGGATGGATGAGAAAAGCTACGATGTGATGGATAGTGGCAATGTGAAGGGACACGTGGCGGGATAGCGCTACATTGCACATCAGCGATGCAAAGTCCATCGAATACCACGAAGTGGCGAGGTGATGTGATGCGAGGAATGCGATGTGATGCGATCACATATCGCAATTGGAGCAGGAGAGATATCGCACAACCTAGAAGTCATGTTAGTTGCGATGCGAAGTAGCGATAGAGTCAAGTGGGACCTGTCGCATATCGCATATCGCAATCGGCGATGCTTATGTGATAAGAATTCTCAAGATATAAACTTTGTGATGTGAAGTAGTGATAAATTCAAGTGGGACCCATCACACATTGCATATCGAGAGATCTAATGGACGAAGGCACATGGATAACTGGAATCGCCAAAATGCGATAAAGAGAGCGGACGCGATGAAGACCAAAGCTGAAACCTAAAGCATTTCAAGTCCAGAAGTATGTGGATTTCCTTTGTTAAATCGTTTTAGAGAGCAAAGGATGATTATAATGTAAAACAAAAATAAAAGTATGAATGCGAGTAGAAAGGCTCAGGTAAGGACCTAACACAGAGAAAAAGGCAGAACCAGATGTTTAGAAGAGCGGTGAAGGTTGAACGTTGTGGGCACGAGAAAAGAGGCATGGTCGGGAAAAAGGAGATATGATGACACTATTAGAAATGAAATAGAATGGGTCAAGTCAGAAAAAATGAGCATTTATGCAGCAAAGCTACACTATAACAGCAAAAACTGAAAAGATAGTGACAACAATAGAAAAGACAAATGTATGGCAAACCAAGAGCTGAAAGGGCTGATTGAAATGTTTGATTTTAACTGTAATTTTATTATTGAATTTATATTGTTTGTGATGTAAAGGAAAGTCTCCATAGGCAAAGAAAAACTCCACTGTAATACACAAATCTATATACATTCTATTATATCATTCTAAATGTGTTGGACAAGAAAATGAGAAGGGGGAAGGCAAAGAGTCATACCTATTCATTTCGAATTCCCTATGGAATGCAAACAGTTATGAGGTGATCCCTATAAATAATGTTACTAGCATATGCATAGAAAAGTTGAGAGAATGAAGAAATGAGTGAGACAGTGTAAGAAGAAGAAGGAGTAGAGAGAGGAGTTGTGAAGATCCAGAGATGATATAAAGAAAATTTGAAGGCTGGAAGGACAACAGTAAAGTAGGAGAAAAACAAAGTTGATATCCAAAAAAATTAGCATATGATTTTATTGTATAGTGAGGAAGTTGGTGCTTCCATATCAAGTTGTAGCTTGATATATGTCCAGTTGTAGCTGGCTGAGGTAGGAGCCTCCTATAGGTTGTAGCCTGCAGAAAATAGATGGGAGTTGGAGCTTCCTTGCAAGTTGCAGCTTGCATAATTGAGGTAGTAGCCTCCCGTAGGTTGGAGCCTACATAAAATCAGTGGTGAGAGGGAGTTGGAGCTTGCCTTTGCATCACAACAATAATAAGATGTGGTTTTCTCCCTTATGGGTTTCCACTTATATCTATTGTCTATATGCATGATGATTATGTGGTGAAATTTTGTATTTAATTTTCTTATTACCTGATGCTCACTTATTAATATTGGTTTTCCATTTTATATTAAGTTGGTCACAAAATGAATATGTAAATAAGTATAAGAGAAATTTTTACAAGACCATGAATGTATTAAACAGATTCACCCCCCCTTTCAGTTTAACCAAGGGTTCAACATTTGATCACCCTCTGAGTGAAATCTACAAAAGTAGATAATCTTGCATGACTTATGTGACTGAACCAACAAGTACTTGCCTTACCCTCCATGTGCAGCGCTGCAATCTCTACTGCCTCTCTCTCTACCACTGGATGTAGTAGGAAGAATGCATTAAGTCTTCTTGCCCAAGTCCTTTCTGTAGATGTCCAATCAAAAGTGGACAATAGAAACCTATTGCCCTTGATTTTCCCTTGGTTGTAGGGTCTCCTTTCTTCCGCCAGTTGAATGAACTGTGGGAAGGCTAGAGTCTCCTTGAAGGATCTAGGTTGAGATTTGTACTCAACAAGGTATTCAATTAAAATATGATGATCCAAGTGTTCTCCATGCTTCTTGTCTTCTTCTTTATGAGAATAGGAAGTGCATGGTCCTTCCTCTTCTTGAAACCCTTTAGGAGTTTCATGGCATATCTTCTCCTTCATCTGCTTAACCTCTTGGGAGAGGTTCTTTCTAGATCTAAATAGTAATGAGATGAGGCTCATCCTCTCCATCATTCTGATCTTTTCTGCTTCTCTTTATTCTTCTGATAGCTGGAACTCATAGGCTGAGCCAAATATCATGCTCTAATACCACTATAATATCCCGAAATGGGAATGCAGCAATGTATGAACATAATAGCAATGTAAATCAGCTCATAAGGTGTGAAAGGAACACCTAGACATAAAATTAATGTTTATCAGCAATATTATGTGCCATTAAATCATTCCAAAGTGAGGAAATGCAGCAATATAGGGCATAAAAATGATATTTATAGATAATTACGTTATAACTGTGAGAAATGGGACTTGGATCCCTTAGTTCATACTATATATATATCTCACATATAGAATTGGAGCAAAAAAAATCTCTCTAGCCATGCTAAACATACCTCCCCAAGTCAATACAACTCAAAAATGCCCAAACCCCATGACTTATGACATGCAGAATTTATGGAGCATGTGACAACGTTATTTTAATGAGGGTTTATGTAGAAAATTACAAGAAATAATAGATATAGAGATTACAATCATCCAATGGCTGAGAAAAATGGAGATCTCTTCCTTTTTATACAATATAAGAATGACCTGGCAAGGGCTCCATGAAAGTACAAGTATAAAATACCAGATCTACAAATCTAGATATGAAACAACGCAATTATACTGCAAATCTATATATATGTAGTAGAATAATACAAGGAGTAGAAGAAGATGCTTATACAATCCTTTCTGGAGAAGGGTTGGCCCTTTCCCCAAGAAACAAGCTCAAGATCAAGGGTATTGACCCTGATACTACAATACTTAGAAAAATGACGTAGTTCTTACAAGGGAATGTGTTGTAGGAGATGGATAATGCTTTGGCCAAGTTCCAAGATGTAAAATATGCTCATAAATCTCCTCCATTGATCTTCCAAAACAAGGAATGCTTCCTCCTCTGAAAAACAAGCCCCGGAAGTGGTGTTGTGGACCTTCCATTGCAACACCCTGCAACACAACGTTATGCTTTGCAGATATAACATTGTAGCTGAAGGAGGATGCTTGGCCTCAAGCTTGAATGTGGAAAATGAAGTACAATTCTCCTCCAAGAGGCCTCTCAAGGTAGGAGAAGGAATTCCTAAACAGGAATACCTTGTGCTAAACAACACTACAGCTCTGCTAAACAGCAAGAGAATGCAAATAGTCATGTAGACCATTAAATCAATAGTCATCAAGCTAACCTCCAATGGCTGCCATCCTATCCCTTATAAACTATGTGAGCCTCCTCATCTTGGGTCCCACCCATTAGGGTTTCCAATATCACATGATCAATCTCCCTCCAAAACTGCGTTGTATCCCTATCAAGGCCACTCCTCCAAAACCACGTTGTTTGATTTGGTCAAAGTTGACCTATTCAACCTGCTTCACCCCTTTTCACACCCACGTGTCTTCAAGCTATATCTCATATGTTTGTTTAAACTTATCTTTGTTCATATTGAGCTATTTGCATTGATGATCCACTCTTCTCCATGAATGGTGTTGACTTGGTAAAACTTGACTTTGTCCCATCCAATTGCCCTTATTCACACATGATGGTGTCAAATCCAGCTACTAGAATGATCCCCTTTCATACCAAGAGGGTTTTTATGCTAATTCAAGTTAAGTATGGGTCACTTTACCCATTTATTGATCTACTAGGTGCAAAAATAAAAATTCAATATTCCTATTAGCTGCATGCTCATGTAGGAATATTACACTTGAGGGGTCCTGACCAAGGTTTAGAGCTATGGATAAAAAAAAAACCATCAAACTACCGGCCCTTTCGGCAGTGATCTACTTGTGCAGACCAAATTCTCACTCAAAGCAGTATGGGGGGGTGCTGGAACCAAGTTTCCACACCCCGAGGGAGAAATTGACGAGTGCTCCTCGTTAAAAACCCCTAGCAAGCTTATATAGATGCGCACATAGAGACTGCGCAAACATCAACATATTACTGCACAATTTCTATCACTTTTGCCTAGACAGACAGAACAGAAGCTGATCCAAATCAAAACATGTCAAAGACTTAAATATATTTATTATGTATCAGTAGTTAATAGTAAGTTATCCAACGATCTTGTGCAATAGCTTATAACAAAACTCATAGACAGTATCACAGAAATAGGGTTTTCTTCAGCGTAGACAATGGATCAGAACCAGATCTCGCTCTTACTTAAAAAAAGTCAATATTCATGCATAAACATATCAATTAGCTATGTGCATTCATTAGTAAGAAAAAATATAGTTCAATCTCATCAAATAATAACAGTAAGCATAAGAAATAGTTTGACACATAACACAGAGCTTACGCCAAAATTGTCCCTTATATTAATCCTTAAGATCTGTCAATACATCAGATTTTCCTTCAAAAACCTTGCAAAAATCCTTACTATCCCTTCTTTGCACACAACCAGTGGAGTCCACACACAACCAGGACTAGGTCTCCATGCACACAGCCAGAAGTAGCCTTTTACCAACCCAAAAACCCAAAAACCATTACAGACACAGATATTATCTAAATATCAATATCTCATAGCTTAACCAAACTACTTAGCTTATAAAAATTCTATCTATTTATAATATGCCTAGTGCACAAATACTATTGTCTCAAACCATGATTTGAGACCCATATTTTACATTTAAGTTTAAATATCTCCCAAAATTGGGTCAAAAATCCCTTTGACTATTCCTGTGCAATGTGCACATACAAAACATACAAAAAGGAGCATTGAAGCTTGTGCCTCAGAGGATAGTGCTCCAACAGGCCCAAAACACAAACATGTGACTTGTCCCGAGTCACTGAGGTGCTATGACGGTATCCTTGGTTTTATCTCAGAGCATATTGATAGAAGTTTGAAGAGGGAGCACTAAATCTAGGTTCTGCGCTACTGCAACCTATGCCTCTTGAACCATTTTGTTTGCCTTGGGCACTTTAGCGGCCATCTCCACAATATGCTGTGCATGATGGATGATCGTGAGCATGTTTTCCAACATCTGCGAGAGCTGCAGTGCTTCCTCTACCCATGGTTGCATTCTTTCTCTGAGCACTTTTTCTTTTCAGCGCAAATATGCAATTTCGCCCTAGAGTCTATGACCTTCTTGCAGGCAAGCAAGTATCTGTTGAACCACTAGTGTGGGCACGACTATGTGTATCTCTTCTAACTACTGCTATTTGGTTCTAAGTGTGTCACACAACTGCTACACGACTGGATAATTCTGGACAAATTCCCAAATATCCATGGACTCAACTAGAGACTAGTCACACTGAGTGACTACGATAAAAATACTTTCTTGGGCTTGTTTCATCTCTGCCGCTCTCTTGGCGCAAACCTCTGTCGGTGTCTCCAGCTGAAGCTTGGTTTGAAGGTCCACAATATTTTTCTCATACTCGGCTCGAAGGGTGTGAGCTTTCGTGCACACAGCCTTGATTAAAGCATCTAGTCCATCTAACTTCTCTATAGGTTCAGCGATGGTTATGACTGCTGGAATATCCTAACACGCTTGATTGATCTTAGCTTCCAATGCAGCACGTTGGGTTTCTACTACTTGATATGTCATCTCTGCCTGCCACTGCTACTCAGGCACTTATGTAACCTATTTTTGTGCATCCTAGGTTTGCGTATGTGCGGTTACTTCATGGTACTGCAGCTCATCAGCAATGATGGAGTGTAGAAGATGAAGCTTTCCTGTAGGAAACACAACAAGATTAATATGCACATCACTTGTATCGGTAAATTGAGTTTTCTGGTTCGCATCCATTTGAAATGCTAGTAGGGGGATATGGACAAATCGACCCTCCCCAGATGATGGAAGTGCTACGTCCAAAGGTTGTGCACTACTAACAGATGCACTGGTCTGGATTGCTTGCATTTTCAACTCTTGTAGGCCAACCTAGAAAACCTCCAATGTAGATTTATACTAGATCTCCATGTCCCTCTAGCAATCCTCTTGTGCAATGGTCACTATGTTTGCGATCTCATTGAGATTTTCCTCCATCAGTGTCAGGACCTCATGTCCTATTTTCTTCGATCCCTTATGCTTTTTCCTTGACCCAACCTTGGTCCACGCACCACGCTTTGTGCCTTTAAATGTGCCTGCTTTAGTTTCTTTGGGCATGGAGCCATTTTTTTCTGTCATTGTGGTGGTCTCATCGGTTTCTCCTATAGTGGTCGATGTGGGCTCTTTGTCACCAGGTTTGTCTATCACCATCGGTGGTACTATGTCTGCAGGATTTTCTATGGCCTTCTCTATGGATTTTCCTATTAGGGTGAATAGTTGTGTTGGTGGAGTCAACCACGTCAGTGGCCAGTCTACTGTGACCCTGATCAAATCATCCTCAATGACCAAATAAGGTGACTTGTACTAGACACCCTCCACAATGCCCTTCGCGCGGATCTGGATATTATGGAATATAGCCTTAAATTTTTCTACCATTTTGTACTACTCATAAAGGGTGGTATATAAGCATGGATTTGACTGTGCCACCTAGTATAAGCTTGCATCATATAAGACCCAAAAGATCTTGTTTTCTTTTCTCACATAGGGTCAGAAGAGTTCTAGAGGGTCGCATAGCGCACAACTTCTCACATTGGTTCTGTAAGTTTTGGGAATTGGGTATCTTCAGGATTTTTCCACCCAATCAGCGCGATTAACAATAAGAGCCAAGCATACTGAAAAATATTTCCCTCCTCATTGACTTTGCGCAAGTTTTCGAGGAATTCTTTGTAGAGATATATGCACCAATTGTAGATGACCCCTTTTTCGCATCTCCCAACGAGCCCAATTACGTGCACGGGCACTTCCTTTGGCCGAAACTTGTACATCATTTTGCAAGCCAAAATTACCATGCCAAAATGGACTAATAGGTAATTTATTTATTCTACCAAAAATCCCTGAAATTTTCGCGTAACATCATATGCATTCTTAATTTTATCTTCCAGCGCTTTCTCCTGCACTTTCCCTCTGAAATTGGCCATAGGGTCATGCCCCTTGTTTGGAAATATAGTGATTCTGTGAATGAGGTCGACATCAATTGGGATGTGCTCTACCATCTAGAGTGCCTCGTCATGCACTAATGCCAACAACTACCTGACACAGATATAATTAATGGGACTGCACCCAAAATGAGGGGTTTGCAAGAGTTTGAGCAGGCCTGCCTTATGCAAATCTAGCACTTCCTTCTTAGGTTCAAGGTGCACCAGAGCTCTTGCATATGGAATTGGATCAAGATAAAGTTCTGGCGCAAGCTCCATAAATTTCTCCACATCCACAATGTCCCAATCATCAAAGCACAACTAAGGCATTTTGGTGAGCATGTCTCCCTCCATTGGGATGTTCTATGGGATCAAGGCCACTTGGATGTTTGCACACCTTATCCAAGTCCTTTAGTAATTTCATTGTAGGTTTATGTGGCATAATGTAACCATGAAACCACATGAATTGTGCTACTTCTGTGATGTCGTCATCCCCTTCTTCGACAGTTTCTGGGAGTTCAGGCATGGGTTTCTTCATATTCTCTCTAGAATAATGGCGAGGTCTGGGGGTCTTTTCTCTCGGAGACTTGCACATCTCAGAAGTTTTTACCTTCTTTGTTTTAGATGGTGCAAGGGTCTCTACCACAGGTGCCTCCTACACAGTAAGGTCCTCTCAGGTCTGGTGGTATTCATTCTTCTCTAAATCACGTAGCCTAAACCCACTTGGCACAAATATTCCTCAAACACAGGATCCAACCCAAACATAGACGCTGCAAAATCAAAGACAAATAAATAACTCAGAGCATAAAAATCGCTTAGAATGCAAATGGAACTATTGCGACCCCATGACCCATATTTATACTTGTGGTGCATTTGCAACGTCTCCTTCAGCATTAATGAGGTTCCATTACTAACAAAATGGTCCCAAATCTGGAAAAATCCCCTCATTAAATGCATCTTAGACGCTCCTAAAAACAATAATAATTGTGTCTTATCCACTTTTACTGTTCCAATGGATATTTTTTGACACCTCTGTGCACCAATCAATCCCCTGCTGCAGATACTGCACACGTGCCGCAGCTTACTGCGCATGTAATCCATAGCTAAGTATAACCATTGACAGACCATCCCCCCCAACATAGGCTTGTTGACTAGGTAATTCAAAGCATATCGCGTAGTATCAAGCATATCGCGTAGTAACTGCAAACTTCTCTGACATTCATCATCCTAATGGAATGTCACACTTCCGCAGAGTAATTTAGTCATGGGATTAGTTATCAATGTGTACCGGGGAATTCACTTTCTGTAGTATCCCACAAGACTCAGCATTGAACACATTTTTCTGAACTTAAAGGGGATGGAGGGTCCTATGAGTACGCATGGGTCCTGAAATTATAATAGTGCCAAGTTTCAACAAGACACAGTCTCCCTAATCAGTGCTTCAATGATCAAAGCTTCACCAATTGTATCGATACCACTTTCCAAGATAAATGTAAGAAGAAATATATCTATCAACGCAAACCAATCGCTAGTGACTCTGCGCAGCTCTGTTTCCAAGTACCATTTAGTTGGCACCTTTCTCAGGGTATGAATAAACATGTGAAACCATTTAGGCCTTGGTTCAACACCCCATACATGATTCCACTTTTCCAGATGTCTACGTGGATCCTCCTTGCCATAGTATAAGTCCTCTTCTTTAATGACTGGTCATTCAAATAATAGCCGCATCATCTACGCACATTCCTCCCAATATCCCATATTCTCCTTATGTGTTTCCCACCATCTTATTGGAGTAGCGCACAAGACAATATATAAAGCATAGAACCTCTGTGTTGTCGGAACAGTCCTTTCTATTTCTCTTAGGAACATGTTTACATCAGTTGATCCATCATAATTTGGGAAGTCACATACCTCAAATGTTATACATCGCAGATATCTAGTCACATGATTATAGTGTAGTGTAGACACCTCATGCAATCAATTCTTTCAATTATCGATTTCCTCATCAGAGTCCAAAAATCAGGAACATTCCTTCTCCCACTTAAGATTTCCATCCGCTGTTGGGTTCATCCAATCATTTTCACATAAGCTTAGCTTATATATTTGGTCAATGTCATCCCCAACGCGCATAGGATCTGTATATCTATTCCCTTCAGCAGGGTCTAGAGGGATTACAAATTGAACTCCATTATTCTCAAACTCAATCCTTATTTTCTTCAAGTCTATGACACCATCCATGTCAATAGCCCAATCTAATCCTAGTAGCATAGGATAGGGATTTGTATCATACACGATCTCTGTCACTTCAAAGTCTTTCACAATTACATCCTCAATACTAACTACAACTTGAGGCAACTGCTCAAGAGGGATGATCCTCTGTTGATTGGCCATGCGCAGTTGGATCATGGACCATTCCAGCTTGGGTTCGCCCATGCACTGCCATGTCTGTTTTGGTAGAACATTAGCATCTTACCCCAGATCAAAAATTACTTGGTACATCTCATAAGCTCCTATATGTGCAGTCATGTGCATATATGTACCTGTTATTTTATTGTTTTTGTAGTTTTTATTGATAGTGTACTGCTCTACCATTGGCAGTCCCCTCTGTGCGCAATTATCTATCAGAGCCTTCGTATTTTCCACTGCCTTCTTGTTGCGCAGTAATTTCATACATGCCTGAAGGAAAGGTTTAATAATGATTAATGCAAATGAATATTATAGTCCAAGAATAAAAATATGACCAAATAACAATTACAAAAAGTATATGAATTAGTTATTTATGTTAGTAATTTTTAATCGTATCACTCCATAAATGAAAATTTGCATTTTTTATACTGAAGTGTTACATGTAGATGGACTCAAAGACCCCTTTGTCTCTAAATCTTAACACTGTAGATGGATTCATCTACAATTAACATAAATATTTCATGTATCATCTATCTACTTTACACTAATGTCTTCATTATAGTTTTATTAAAGGTAATATTTAGGTAGTCAAATTAATATGTATATTTATATTTATTTGGCCATAAATTTTAATCTTTAAACTTCATTGATTTATGTTAAAAGTGTGACTCTTGTTTTAAATCTAAGATCAAATATTCATGTTTACATTTAATGAATAGATAAACATAACATTTATTTTTGTAAGTCGATATTCAGTCATATGGTGAAAAATATGTACAACCAACAAAGAAAAAAATAGGTGGTCTCACCCTGACTAGGTTTGTTGACCAATGTTTGCAACAAGTGACAAAAATACAAAAATGAGGCTAAGGAAAACATCCATAAATGAGAGGTTCAAAGACACCAAAATACATGTAATACATAAAAAAACACATGAGAGCATACTAGTCATCCAACGTAATGGAAGTTGGGTTTTCTAGGGTTGTTCCTAGAGGGGGTGGTGGATGGAAGTTGCAATAGACGTGGTACCAACTGTTATCAGATTCCGGTCTACTGCAACACTCCCCTACCACCACACCCAAAAACCGGATCTCTCTTCACCCTTAAATTTCCTCAGGAAGCCACACACTATGTCCTAGCTACCATCTTTCCACCAGTTGGGAAACTCAGCAAGAACCCAAAAAACTAGAGAAGGAGAAGGCAGGAGGTACACGCCCTAGGCTGATGCTTCCCAAGAAGATTCATGCAACCCACACTAGGATATCAACTCTATGTATTCCAAAAGGGTGACTCTCCTATCACCACTAGACACCATGAACCACCCACCAAACCACCAGGCACACCAATTTCCAGAGCAAGCACTAGAAATGGAGAATTCCACACAGAAGCACTGCCACCCCCAGTGATACCTCCTTCAATACCACCTTCATGCACCTCTATCAGACAAACAACTCGCACATACTAAAAACCACAGAAGACCAAAATAACAAGTTCCCCGTTGACACGTCATACTGTTCAGGATTTCTATTTACTATGCATTCAAATGAAATAAAGTGTAAAACATGAGCGAGGGAGGATTTTTTTAATTTCCTTGGCACCTATAGCTGCTACATATATCTATCTACATTTGGGGTCATCCCTAGAAATAGAAGGATTCGTGAGAAAATATATAGAAAAGGAGGTTCTATGAAACATTGTGGCAGGTGTTCGACATGTTTGAGATTTCTATTTACTAGGCATTCAAATGAAAAAAAATTGGAAAAAGTGAGTGAGGGAGGAATTTTCTGATGTCCTCGATGCCTATTGTTGCTATAGATATCTATCTACATTTGTGGTTGTCCCTGGTAATAAAATAAGTTAGGAGAAAAGATATAGAGAAAGAGGTTTTGTGAAAAGTGGTGGCAGGTGTTCATGAATGGATCATGACAAGAATCCCAAAACCCAAGTCCATCCCAATGATAATGGAGATGTGAACCCCAAATCCATAGGTATTCTCATTCTCATTCTTCTAGTTATCCTTCTATCTTTCTTTTATTTCTACATCTGCTTGGTTCTATTAGTAAGGCCTCCTAGATTGGCGGTTGATTGAGTAGAGAAGTTGTGCATGAAAGAGGGATAGATCAATGACACTTATTATCATTCTGTCCATGTTTCTTTTAGGGTAAATGACAAGAATGTTGCAATAAATGCTATGTTCTTCCTTTTGAGGGTGTGTATCAATAATTTTTTAAGGTTTCCATTTCAACTCTTCCTAAGATGTGGGGTATCATCACTTGTGGGAGAAATGGCTTGGAAGGATGCATCACACTTAGTTTTTAGTTAACCCATAAATTGCACCTCGTCCAAACCTCTTACTTACGCTTGTGAAGAAGTGAATCTTGATGGTTGGCCTAATGACATGCCACCATATTCATTAGATAAACATGGTCCCATTGAATTTTTTTACTTATTTTGTCAGCTATGATCTACCATTTCAAAATTGTATCATGTTCCCCACCTTTATTATGACTACTTGGGCACACTAGTACCCTTGAGTTTATGCAACTATGTGCTAAAATTATGGATGCTAGTTTTTGAGTTATGTTGTCAGTAAGGGTAATGATGAACCCTGTGTCCCTCACTTTTAGATTTTCTTGATTGACAATGAAATGTGAAACTTTATCAAGGGAATTTAAGTGAAGTCATTGATATTATAGATGGAATTATTACATTAGATCAAAATTGGGCTTTTTTATTATCCACATAAGTTCTAATTTTCTCATCAATATTAGACTTATTTCACAATTCCTTTGAAGTATATATCATTGGTTTTATTTTTCTTCATGCACATATGTAAAAATGTCAAAAAGCGAAGACAGTGAGAAGTAACTACATACAATAGACTAACTCTGCATCCAAATTAAATTATTTGTTGGCTATTTAGTTTTTCTTTATCATCACTTATGACAATGAGAAGTAACTACATATGATAGGATGCAAATTTATCCCTCAAACCAATGTAGAGATACAATTATTTATTGGTTGTTGAATTCTTATTTATCATCACTTAGAATAACCGACACTATATTTGGACTTTCTTAAGGAAAAACATCTTCACTTCCATAACTCGTAGAACTCCTCAAAATATTTTCACTTCCATCAATGATGATCCCTTTAAATATAAATGTTTTATGCATTCCTCCATTCAACTCTTCATAGTCTCTATCTCTTGTTTCCCCTAGAAATACATACATATTGGCTATATCCAAGCCCCATAGAACATACAAATACCTACAAGCACCAAATCTAATTTTTAGTAATATGGATCTTCCTCAACAAGAATTTATTTCATGGACACCATCGAGCCAAAAATACTACATGTTTCCCAAAGACTAAAATCATAAAATTAAATAATTGCATTGTCTAAATGTCGTTATGGTAGTCAACTTGAGGTTGCCAATCTATGGTGCATTTCTCAACTTTAACCAAATCATTAAGATATCAAATATTGGAACTTAGTCATATGAAAACTCAATATTCAAAATAGTTGGGCTTATTATTGATTGGAATAGTTGGGGTGAGATGAGTTTGTGCTAGTTTAGTATTCGATTTGACATGACCTAGAACTTAATTCTTTTGGTTGGGTTTATCTAGTTCTTCCTCGGGTTTCTTTTTTTTTTGGTTAATTATATCTTTTTTGGTTTTTTTAATTTTTTTAAGTTAGACACTAGTGAGACTACATCATGGTACAAGAATAACACCTAAATAAATAAAAAAGGAATTAAAATGACCACTTAGCATCTACCAATTTTCAACACCTCGAATTTTTAATTTTGAGTGGCGGCAATATTCAACACCTCCAATTTTTGCAAATTTTTTATTTTGAGTGGTGGAAACATTCAACACCTTGAATTTTTCATTTTGAGTGGTGGGAAGCATTGTATGAGTTTCTAAGGGATAGAAACGAAATTTTAATCTTTCATTTCCCGAAATCAAAGTGGGTCCTCGAAAACCCACCTTCAAGCTACACGAAAGGCATCAGGCGTCAGAATTTGAGAAATCTACAGATAGGTCTGGGGATCAATCCTCTCCACCTCAATCTGAACAGAAGGATATCTACTAGGGTTGTGTCGCTGCCCGAAATCCTGTCACCCAGCATGCTCCATCTCCCATCACTCGTTCTTAGCCCAGTGACGCCTCTCGGCTCTGACCCCTTTGATTGCCCCTCCGATTCGACATCATGTGATGAATCTTTGATTTCATAGGAGGAGAGGGTCATTGCGGAGAATGGATTCTATTTGCATCCCTCGCCTCTTCAAATTCCAAGGGAAAGGGAGTTGGATCTGCTCCTTTTTTGTTCAGTGTGAAGAAGAAATAGGCACGACTACAAATCTGCAACACCTTGAATTTTTTGGTGGCATTGTATGAGTTTCTAAGGGATAGAAAAGAAACTTTAACCTTTCACTACATGAGTCCCCTTATATTTTTTTGGTCGAGCTAAATTATTTTACTAGCTGAGACATACATTTACAAGTTCTGAGTTATGGTTGGAGTTGTTGGGCCGCATATACCTGAGCTTTAGGGCCAATATTCCACATTCCATTTGTTGGACGAATATGCTAAGAAGGGCTGAGTAATAATATTGATTATTACGATTTTCCTAACCGTATAATAGCTATTGTGCATCCTTGCAACGACCAAGAAAATTACTCTCTGAAGGTTGTGTATAAGCTAAATGAGTCTGAGTTTACACTATCCAGAGGTCTTGGCATCACTAACTCGTGTATTGACTGCTGCTCACTAAGGGAAACACAAGTTCTTGATCTCTAGTATGGGTGAATGTAAACATCTGGCCATAAATGAACTTCTGGACTTTTCATTGCATGTGAGACAATCATCTGACAACTAGCAAAAGGAACGCACTAGTCCCAGGTTTCTATACTAAGTGTCCCTTATTTACATGTGTTTATTGACATCATAAAATATTGGTAGTCTTCTGGCTGTAGTGGATGTCATTCTGGGAAATAATATGAATACTCGTTACTCCTATTTCTGAGTTATATTTGGTAGTCCTATGTGAATCTTATGCTTGGACTATGTCAGTTTGAACTTTGGGTGGTTTATTTTCGGTGCATGTCAGTTACATGAGTATCTTCTAAATTAAAATTGTTAGTAAAGCGTCTATAGCAGTACCTAGACAAATTGTTTGACATAGATATGAATGAAAATTTCACATAAACCTAGAAAGATATTGCAAATAATTTTACAACCAGGGTGATGGTGGGCCATAGTCTAAAAAACCCATAGAATAACTCAGAATCCGGCAAAGATTTATCAAAATCTTGTTTACAGTTGTTAAAATTCAGTATTTTGGGTGCCTTAAGGTTTTTTGATAGTGCTGAATCCATTTCCACTATCGAAAATGCAATTCAAACACTCCAACTATGTGATTTTTTGAATTTTTTTTTACCGAATTCTGGCAAAAAAATGTCGTCCGAGCTATTTTGTTGGCTAGGTAGACAACTCCCGATGGTGGGGCTGATAGTGCACCCGAAAAAATTGTTCGACACGGATATGAACGAAAATTTCATATAAACCCAAAAATATATTGCAAGGAATTTTACAACCAGGGCGATGATGGGGCTGATAGTGCATTGAATCTAGACTGTACATTGGGCACATTGAGTAGGAATACTGGCATAAGTCCGTCTAACCCTGTCTTGATATGGACATTGAAGTTTCCAACCTCTGGTGCATTTCTTGAGTTTACCCAAATGGTCATCATATCAGATATTGGAACTAAGACCTATGTAATCTCTAGCTTCATAATAGCTGGGTTCAATACTAATTGACCCTAGTGTGTGCTAGGTTAATATTCCCCCTTGACCAAACCTAGAAATAACTATTTTTGATTGGGCTGATTCTCCTGTATTTCTTATTTATTATATATTTTATAATATTTTCTCTTGACTAGATCTCGAATCAAGTTTCATTGTGGAATCCAAGTGGGGATGGGTTAATTCATTCAAACTGTGTGTGATGGTGCATTGTACACATTGAATATGGACACATTCACGTTGAGATTTACAATGCCTGGTGCATTTCTTGAGAACCCAAATGCTCAACATGTTGATATTACAACTCAGACATATGCAAAACTCAAGCTTTATAATTGGCCGGTTTGATATCTAGAAGTAGGTTCTATATACCTCCCATGTTTGATATTGAGTGCAAAATAACTACACATACCTATTAAATGTCAATAATGAACTTAAAATTGAATTATGCCAAAGTAATAACCATGCACAATAGCACATAGAACAAACATATACTTTGGGAAAGTGGATAAGTATGTGTATGTTGATAAGTGGGAAATGAATTGACCCAAGTATATTTAATTCTCTTTTCTTAAATATTCACAAGTTATATATGGTAAAGGAAAACTGGGTAGCCCGATGACTATAAGTAGATAAGCACACCAATGCAGAATTCACATGGTAATTGTTATATATTTTCCTCTCCGGCTCTAAGCTATATCCTACTCTTCAACAACATTAAAAAACATATCTAGTTTTTATAGTCATACAATTATAGAATTTTGAAATCAGTCCCCACCACACATTACTGGCTTGTTTAGCATTGGGGGTTTGACAACATTGGTTTAAGAGTTCTTTTCTCAAAAAGGTTCAATACATAATCATGAAATCCTCACCCACATTTAGCCATTTCTATGTAGTTCTTGACTTTTCATCATGAACTCCTTGACTTTTACTCGTTGTTGTTTATGAACTCTTCATCAAGGTTGAATTGACCTTATTGTGAAAAGCATCAATTTATTCCTTAGACAACTGCATACATGATCGGTAGCTACTCATGATTGTAACTGTTTACCTGCAGTTCTTTGAAATGAAACACCATGATGCTATTAAGGCTCTTAATATCTATAGGCGAGCTGGTAAACAGGTATAGTTGGAAATTTACCATTCCAGAAGTGTTGTAATTGATGTCTTCAGTTTCAAACCCTGTCAAAATAGTGCATATACCTGTATTTTTTTGCTTTTTAAGGATGATTGTGATCCAACATTACTTTTTTCCAAAAACAAATGCTTCAGTGGCATTCCCTCTTAACATGCTTGAAGTTTTTATCATTATTTACTTCCTCTCATGATGCATATACACACTTTCCTATTCATTTCCAAATTTTTAGTTTACTGAAACAATTTTTGTGGCAACATTTCTAGTGGATTCATTAATTCATTAGATGATATGATATCTCATTGAGTCATTACATAGTAGGAGAAGAGTAGTACATTGCAACATCTTGACTTGCAAGTTCCCTAGTAGGAAAAATGACAAGAAGAATAGGTGGTATTTTATGATCTTGGAGGATTGGTGACTTGACTATCACCTCAATAGAAGGAAACAATAATGATATTGTCACTGTCTTCCTTTGTGTTTGTCAATTGAGCCATATGCTTTGCAATTTTCCCTGAAGATCCATTTAACCATTTTCACTTTTTCCTTTAGGCATATCCTCAAGTTCCAGTGTTTCATTTCTCTAAATGGAATCACATTCCACCTCTGTTACTTTGTCCCATTCTTATTTACATGTGCATTGAATCACATTCTACCAGAATTTTGGTGAATTTGTTATCAAAGCCATATATAACTGCTATAAAGAAGACTGCTACAATCTTCTTGATTTCATTCTTCCTTTATTTATTTCAGGTAGTTCCTGTAGCTTTGAGCCATCTAATGTTCACAAATTTTGTTTCAGAATCTTCTTGGGCATTGATGATGTTCTCACTGCTAGTATTCCAGAATCTTCTTGGGCTTTGACAATTTCCTGACTATTAACATTCCAGAATCTTCTTAGGCTTTGGTGATGTCCTTAGTAATAGATTTGACATCATTGACTTCATTATCACTGGATTCTTGATTTCTCCTTTGTTCCTGACTTGGAATTCTTTCTTCTGCTACCTTTTTACCTCTTTCTTCAATAGGCCATGGCACTAGAATTTCATTTGAATTACCTTGGATATAGTCGTCCTCAAATATAACATCTCTGCTAAGTGTATCTTTTTCCAAATAAGAAATCTAATATCCCATAGACTCTCCATTTTACCCTATCAAAAATACTTCTAACCTTTATCCTCGTGCTTATGCAATTTTTTGAGAAAAAAGTGCATAGACATTGCAAAGAAACACTTTGGGATGACTCTCCCCTGGTTTCTCATCACTTCATGATTATTTAGGTGTAACATTCCTTGCAATTTTCATTGTATTTCTATCAACAAAATACACTTGTGTACTAATTTCTTCAACTTAAAAATTGTTTGATAGATTTTACCCTTTATCATTCTCCTCACCATCTCTACATCTATCGTTCCTTTGCAACATTTCTTTCTCTGTGAATGCCATGAGACTTGTAATACCTATAAAATATTGAAATGATGGTTTAATATTCACTTGTGGCCTCATGCCAACCTTACATGTAATCAAGGCTATAAGTCTACACATGTGCAACCACAACATTTTATTGTATTTTTTCAATATACACTATTTTAGGCTAAGGCCAACGTAGTCAACTTCCTTGGAGCTAGCACCCCACTAGCCATGTCTACATCTATCCTCAATTTTTCAATATTTCCTCACTATTAACATTCCAAAATGTTCTTGGGCTTTGGTGATGTCCTTAGTCCTAACTTTGTCATCATTATTTTCATCACAAATTATTTTGTCATGAGATAAGTGTTGTCTTATGTGATTCTTTAGCTTATGGGCACCTACATCTCATGTTTCTCATGTTCATGGGTTCATATTCTCTCCTCTTTGTGTTTATACTTTTTTTTTTTTTGGTTTTTTGGTTTTTTACATTCAATAGTTGTTTATCTCTTGTAATCTCAACATGGTATCAGTGTAGGTGTGAACTTGCCTATTTGGATTATCTCATTTCTTCGAGGGTTTCTAAATTTTTTCCTCGGGTTTCACTCATCTTCAATGCACACTGCAATGTTGATCCAGAAGTGGTTCAAAATCATCTTTTTCATTTTTTCCAAAAGTATAATAACCCTCAGTCACTTCGCAGGACAATATAATTCTTCTAGTGGTTCTATGGCTTCCTTCAAACAAACCAAGAATTGCTGACAAATTAAAATACACAAGTAGGATTTGGGAGCTTTCAATTCAAAATTTTAGGCTTTAATCCCAGAAATTAGACAAGAATGAGATGATTTCAAACCCATATCACTATGTAATTTCATCTAGAAAATAATTGCAAAAATTATTGCATGTAGGGTCAAAATCCACTAAGTTGATTCCATGTCATTAGAACAATTTTTCATCCTTCCTGGGAAACAAATCCATTACGGAATAGGAGTAGACCAAGAAGTAATTTATAACATCAAACCAAAAAATTACAAGAAATGTTAGTGAGTTTGTCTTTCCAAGGCATATGATAGAGAAAATTGGCTTTATTTAGGGCTACTCATTCATATACGGTTCAATGTGAAATTGGTTAACCAGATAATGAACTATCTTTCCTGAATATCTTTGAAATTCTAATTAATGGCTCATCCTATTCTTATATCATGTCTAAAAGAGACCATGGGTAGGTATGACTAATGGCTCCTCTGCGATTTTTTACTATAGAGTAGGTGGTCTCAACAAAGTTATAATAGAGTCAAAAAGAACTATAAGCTTGACAATATACAAAAAGGAATTACCCTAAACTTGAAATATTTACTCTTTGTTGATTAATTTTTTATTTTGGATGATAGAACCAAGGAAGATGCAATTATGCTGAAGGACCCCACCCTTGAGGAACTAAAATTCCTACCTTAAAAACTAATAGGTAAATCACTCTATAGAGATCACTTCCATGGCATACTTTTTTCCCATTTATAGCTATAATGATGTCTCCCAAGACAGGTCGGCCATAAGCATCTCATTTTTTTGTTTTAAGTCCATATTTTCCAGCTAGTCCATCTACAAGACCATCAAGCACCAGAACTCTAGTGACACTCAGTTGCTCAATGGACTCATCCAGTGCAAATTTAGTACCCAAAATGGGTCAAGTAATTTTCCGAAAATTTACTTACTGATCAAAAATGACACTTACAGATCTACTAGAATTAAAAAGCCCACACCAGGTGATGCTCTGATGGAGAGTGCATAGAAGTTTTTATGCCAATCAAATTTCCTGAACTATCAATAAGAGGACCTCCAATGGTCCTTTACCATCTGTTTGAATCACATTTTGTATTGGATGGCTAGTTGCAGCTGAAATTATCTACCTGGAAATCCCACTAATGATAATAGTCATCAAGGTGTGATCCAAAACAAATGGATTCCCAATTGCATACACTTTTTTCCCTACAAAAATATTTGCAGAAATTTCAACCGCCATGGGTATCAATTTATCTTTTGGCACATTCATCCACAGCACTGCAACATCGTTATCTTGATCATATCCAACTACCTCTGTGTCATGTGTTGATTGAACACCAATATTTACTCTCAAATATAACAAGAAATTCATGTCCTGATATGCTTTAAAAATATCTAAAACTATCTATAATAGTGCTCACTTACCACTTGTAGATTTCATGAATCAGTTTGGAAAGAGTCTCATTAGTAAGATCCAACATAAGCAGGTGGGAGAGCTTTAATTTTGACTGTAAGTTTGTTTCAAAATAACACATTAAAATGCACCAAAATGCATGTCTAGACTCTTTATAAGTTATAAATACTCATCTGAGCAACATGCCTAAAAAATGCTTATGAAATTTGAGATATTGCATCAAAAGGCTGATTGCCAACATTATCTGTACTTTAAGTAGATATTATTGGATGAAAGAGACGTTTGCTAGCATTGATGCTAAAGTAACAGGGTTGGTTCCTTTAGTTGACATAGAAGGAATTTTGGCACTACGAAGTTTGGTTACTACTTGGGATATTTACAAAGTGTTGTTGCAGGGACATGAAAGCCATCATCTGGTTGAACACTTTTGTACTCTCCTTGATTGTAAGTTAGATATCCTACAAACCATCTAATATGGTTAGCCTCGTTTCAAGTAAGGATGGGCTTCCTTAACCCTCTATAAATATATTTACAATTTGGGGACTGTTGTAGCTCCTGGAAAAGTATCTTGGTCTGGTACTTGATGTCGATCTCATGTTTGAGTGTATGGATAGGTCCACGATTAGAAGATCATAATATTATTTGGGCAATAAATCACCACCTCCTTTGTTTCGGTACTGTAGCAATGAAGATCACTTTAACATTCCTTTTCCGAATTCGTCCTCCAAACAACTCCTAAGGCCTCCTCAAGCTTCCCGTCAAACTGATCGACACAATAGTCATCACTTTGATCCAATACTTGACAAAATATCGCTCCAAGTTTTCTGCCCAATCATTCCGGCAACTATCACTGGTTTAGGGCATCTAACCATGAGATCTTCCCCCTCCTCATTTACTTCCACATGCTTCCCTCCACGATTTAAAACTAATCCACAAGTTAAGATCCAACATCTACAAGAATGCACTGAAATACATACCTTAAGGTCACTATTTTGAGATCTCCTTCATTGCTGCAATATAGGCCTAGTTAGGGCATCACACAGTTCATTCTTTTAGCTTTCAATTCTTCCTAGAATTGCTCTAGATGAAAGTGGCTGCCCTTTGGAAGTACGCTCCTCCTCAATGTTGTTGTCCTGGGCATGAACCAACCTAACACTACCCTACACAACTTTGTTTAGGTTGGTTTAGGCCAGTGGCCTTCTCACAACAGCCATCTAGGGATGCAACTATCTCTTCCAAGGGTCTAAACACCCTAACATACCCTAAAACATACATAAATTATCTCCTCTGCCTCGGCCCTCTAGAAAAACAAATCAGCCTTCATAACAGTCACCAAGAGTGCCTTGAACTGCCCTATTCTCCATGCTGTCAGCCCTCTTATTCTTGTGGCCCAAAACATAAGTTTGCTTCTCCTCCATTTGCGATGGAAATGACAAGAGTGTTGAAAATATTCACAAGCATAGGCCTCCTATAACATGAGAGGTAACAAGCCAGAGGAAAAAATTCTCCAAGTGAAGCCTTCTTGGGTGTGGTCTTCTACTGGATTAATTCTCATGGCATATGATAGATAACAGGGTCCACCAATCAGCATTTATTTATTGGTTGGGGATGCCCACCAGCCTGGGAGGATATGTTGTCATTTCCCTACCAAATATGTGAGATGTGCACCCACACATGGGGAAACCTACCCTCACAATTACTCATACATACATCAAAAATGACATGTGACAATTTATGTAAGAGTCTAAGACTCAAGTATTCATACATAACTATGTTAGATGAAATGCTTTTATGATTTTATGTGTTCTATTTCTGTCACTGATAAATGATATAGTCCATTCTCATGTATGCATGATATATATTTTTTTATCCTTGTCTCTTTTATCTTGTATGGGACCTAGTTTCATTAAGGATGTGTCCCACCCCTAAAGGATGCATCCACTATGTAATATTCCAAATCTGGAATTTATACAACAATGAGAATAACCTAAGGTATTCCAGAGTTGGATATGCTGAAAATTCCTTATAAAATATTTCCAATGATATATCCTTCAATTAAATGATTATGCAGTAGCTTATAACTCACTTTGGACTCAAAAGGGTGGGTAAAAGAGGTGATTTTGGCCCTAAAATGATTTTATTCAGGTATCTGCATACAAGTAAGGTGGGATGAAGGTTTTATTTGATATCTTAGGTCATGAGGGACCTACTCTCCAAATTTTAGCTCAAACAAATAATTCTAGCTAGGTTAAACAGTTCCTCCTTCCCCAACTAGGCTTAAAAACCCTGATTTCCCATGGCTTAAATTATGAAGAGTGTACTAAAGCTTCTACATCATGATTTTCTAAAGGGTTTAACTGAAATAATGATGGAACATCAGTATGGAAACTTATATATTATTCAAATTATTTATACTAAGAAAAACATATCTTTTCATAAAGAAAGACCTCAAAATGAGGTGCTGCAACACATGAAATGAGACAGAAAAACTATTAGTGTGAATTTCAGGAGGCTGAAGCTTATTATTATTTAGTTATAGATCTGAAACAAATTTTTACATGAAAACATAGATCTATAATATATCAGAAAGCCAAATAGGCTATTTATTATACTCCCCTTGGGGATCTCAGCAAATGATGAACACTAGTGAGTAGATCTGAGATCTAAGTCACAATTCTACAGTAGTATTCAGAAATTCTGCAGTAAATACATCAGTAAATAAATCAGATATAAAGGTTACATGGATTGGTTGGCCAATCCATGGATCACCATAGTGAAAGGAAGGAATCCTTTCCACTAGAGATCTCTCCTCCAGGAGAACTCCAAAACTCCTACAACTCTGCTCCTCAAGAATTACGCAGCTCAAGGAGAGAAACTACACATTCAAGTGGAAAACCACTTTATCCTGATGCCAAGGTATGGATCTGAACCACAATCAGGAGAGGCACTCTTCTAGGAGGTTAAAAGACACACTCCGTGAGAAGAGGCTCCCAAAACAATCTAGATCTCTCCATATCTATAATCCCACTTGTTGCAGCTCATTGAAACAAGTAAATCCTAACTAGATTTATGATGCCTAAGAGAGATGGAGTTTGGCCTCAAATCCTGATAGTGGACAAAGAAAAACAACCTCCTCCAATATTTGCTCAATGGAAGGAGAGAGAGGATTCCTAAACAGGAAACCCTCTTGTGCTATGCAGCACAATTCTCACGCTAAAAAACCTAGAGAATTCGAATTAGTCTAAGAAGACTCAATTCTGAATATCTTCAACAACCTTTTCCTTGAGCCTTCTCCTTCCTTTTATAAGATGAGGATGTGCAAAACCCTAAACCACTTACAAAAATTTAGCTCCTTTCACATGAAGCTCTTCCATCTAAAACTGCGCTGAGCCTCTAGATGGTTGAATGAATCTAGATAGAACTGAGATTTGGTCCTGTTGACCCAGTCAATTGTCTC